>JAWQRP010004342.1:0-12018 GCA_033557875.1 Quadriops clusia | reverse complement strand
ACAATGCAACTGCGCACTGTGATGAGGAGGAGTTAACAACTGAAGATGGAAATATTACTGTTTACTTTCTTCCACCCAACACCTCTGCTATCCTACAGCCCCTGGATCAAAATATCATTAAAACACTAAAACATATGTATAGAAAAAAACTTCTCCTTAATTTAATTTCAAAACCTGCAGAGGTGTTAAATGACAAATTAAATAAAATTAATTTAAAGGAAGTTATTTTTCTTATCACTGAAGCTTGGAGTGATGTGAGTGTTTCTGTAATAACAAAAGGCGCTTTCGATGATTAGGTTTGGGGAAAATGTTTGTTCTAGGTGATTTGCAAACATGGCGGCTTTTTCATCGTCTGTGTTGTAGTCCATGTTGTTATTTTTTATTGTATGCATTACTGGTGGTTTGCGAATCGTGATTTTTGTAGTCTTCCAGAGGTCGGGGTCGTTGGGTTCAAGAGTTTTGATTGTTTTTGATAAGACTCTATCCTATGCTTGTCAATTGCTCGCCTTTTTTTCTGTGTGATGTTATTAAGTTGGTTTTTTAGCTCGGGAGATCTTGTTTGCTGCCATTGACGGCGCATTCGGCTTTTAGTGTTTATTAAGTCAATTATGTAATGAGGTGGAATGTTATAGTTAGGTTGTCTTAGAAATTTGTGTGGTTTCGTAGCTTGTTTGACAGCTTTTGTTACTGCCTGTGTGAAATCTTCGGTATAATTGTCAATATCTAAGTTATTGTTGGTTTGTGTAAGTGGTTTCAGTTCGTGATTTAGGTTTGTCTGAAAGAGTTCCCAGTTGATTTTACCGTTAATTAATTTAGGTCGAGGTTAGTTAGGAAGGGTACAGTTGCTCAATGTAATTCTGACTGGTAACTCATTCTCTAATTCATTAACAACTGATTGTTCCATTGGGAGGTTAACGTTTTTGACTACCACTATATCAAGTATATCTGGCTGATGGTTGCTTCGGTATAGGTAATATGTGTGATCTGTTGGGGCATGCACTTGCAGTTGGTGAGTTGTTCAGATGTTATTTAATTTATTACCAGAAGGATTATTTGTGCGGCAGCCCCAGAAGGTAGATTTAGAGTTGAGGTCTCCAATAAGCATCGTTGGTGTTTGTGCTTCCAACATTTTGTACATATCTGATTGTACAATTGTTTTGTTGGGTTGTTTGTAGCCGCAAAATAAGCGTAGACTTTGGTTGCCTTCGTTCAATTGAACTAGCACTACTTCAAGACTGTTGATGTCTAAGAGGACGGTATTAATTGTGTACTTTGCTGTAAGAAGAACCGCACATGTTTACATTGGGGGTTTTTCTTTGTTTTGGAGCCTAGTAACATTGACTACGGTCCTTGGGGTTTTGGAATGAGTGATATTCAACTTTGTGAACATCATAGTATTTTGTCAAGTTTCAATAATCGTCGCTTGAGTGTAAATTAATTTTTAAATACCTGTTTTTGAGTTCGGTGTTAAATTTGTATTTCGTTATTTTTTGATGTCATTTATTATTTCCGTGTGGTTCGGAGCGTTGTGAATGAAAATGGGTGGTATCTTCTCGGTTGTTTCCGAATCATTGTTTTCTTCGATGTCCTTGTCGTGTTTTACATCTTGTGTAGTATTCTTGTCATCAGTATTATCTTGGCTTAGGATATGATAGCGATTGTTTTTGAGCAGGTCGTTAATATCCCAGGAATATCTTTTGGTAACTTGTTAACTTGTATTTGTAATTGTTTGTGTTACACGTAAAAAAACTATATACATTGTTGTTGTGAAACTATCGACGGAGCGCATGTAGAGTACGTGTGTGCCGTTCAGAAGCTATAGTCTGACTTGAAAATATGTTCTTTTTTATTTCTGACCTTTAAATTGTTTCATTTTTTGATATGTTTTTCCTTGATTTTCAAGAAATGTCTTTCGTATTTTTCTTTTTTGTGTTAAAAAAACCCTTACTTAAGACCTGAAAACTCAAGGTAAAAAAAATAATATATATTAACAATAATATTACTTCTATTAAAAAATCTGCTAAATTATATCAGATAAACTATTTAAACCATTTGCACTTTTCATTCAAAACTAATAATTTATTTTTATTATGTACAACGTCTAATGTTCTTAATCAAAAACAGAATTCAAAAAAAAGCACTTTACCTCATAAGTAAGCAAAGAAAATATTTTACATGTGCTTCTTATAACTAATTAGTAGTATTCTTGAAAACACTTTAACTTCGGGATAAAAAAACATATATCTAAGTATGTATTGGTATTTACTATTAAAAAACTGTAGTTAAATTAGAAGTAAGTATACCGTAGGTATAATACATTTTAATCATTGTTATGAATAAAATTGAAAGAAAGGAATAATCCTATTCTGTCATAAAAGGATATCCTATTTCATAGGAAAACCTATTTCACAGGAAAAACGATTTAATCAAATTTAATAATAAATGCGTCTTATCCTATGTAGCTGTTCATTATAAAAGTACAATTTATAAACAACACACTAATATATCGTTTATAAATAATTGGAACCTCATTTCTGTTCCCATATCGTTAAAAGAAATTATAAAGCATCCCCCCAATTTAAATTTATAGCAGCAGGCCAAATATTTTAGGGAACATCTTATTTTATATTTCATGATGCACGCACGGCATTTCCGAACGGGCTATATTTGTCATCTCGATGGATTATAGGCATTTCCATTCAGAAATGGGACGATAATGGTGATTGGATATATTTGATAAATGGTTCTTCGTGACACAGTCCTCTGAAATATACATGAAGGTACACAAAATTGTAGGTAATAGTTTCACATTACTTATACATGTCTATACTTATAATAGCTGCTATATAGGAAAATACGCGCAGTAATAGCGTGTTCCATATTTGATTTAGGGACTTACGTCAAATTGCTGCTCTGTGGGTACGGAATTTTGCTGTTGGAGTCGTACAAACCGATGTAACTACATTTAATCAATATTTCAGAAAATGTAAATATCCAGTAAATATATTCCCTGCTAAAATGTGTATTAATAAGTGTCTGCTTATAAAGTGGATATATTATACCATCCACATAATTATAAACATAATTAGTCTGCCCTCCAGATAAAACAATGTTGTACAAAGGATAATTGAATGTAAACGTGAATCTGAATTGAGCCAGAGGAATGCAAGCACGCTGCCGATAGATAGGAAATAATTACCTCGGCCTAATTACCCTTCAGCACGTCACCCCAGTAGGAAGGTGTAAATTAAGCGACATTTTAGAGCTACTTTAGGGGTAAAAAGTTGTCAAAACAAAGCAGGAAGCGAGTTCATCGGAGTTTCCTGGAATTTAAGTCCCGGCATTGTTGGGATATTATTTTCGCTCTCTATCTTGATACCGTAATTATTATGTCAGATACAAATTGCCCTGCGATTTTTTAATTGGCAAATTATTTCGTTCAGAAGTCGTTCCGACAGGAGTCCCGCTATTCTTGCATGTCAGTGCATAATGAACTCCGGAAATTTTTCATTTATACGCAAAAGCTGCTCGTTCGCTATTGATATGAATTTATATTGTTAAACTACTTGTAAGTATAGGTACTTACAAACTGCGTAGATATTATCTGAAAACACTTAGGAGCAGGTGTCCATCATTCAGGTATTTCAGAATCTAATTGATTTTATTTTTCCCTACGATAACACACTACATATAAACTTATTATTATTCCTCTGGATATTGAAAAAGCTCTAACGTCTTCCTAAGTACAAAGAACCCAGAAAACACGTCCTCGTCTCGTAATAATAATAAATCAGCGTTCTTCTTTTATTACATAAAGGGCCTCGAGCCTTTGTTTGTAATATAAATGCGTAGTTAATATTTTTCTGCGGGTACAACAAATTTGATGTAGCTTACGTACGAGGACGGCTTTGTGCCTTTATATTACCTTTACTTCCTTTATTTTAGGCTGTCACGCCCCCATTGTGCTAATACAGAAGAAAAACACGTGCTTCTGTGAAGCACAGTAGGTCGCGTTATTAACTTCATGTTAAATGTCATGAGAGGGAGTGAGCATTGTGGCATTTTGTATCGGAAAACATATTTTCTACTTCACATACTGTGCCATCAGGCGGGCTTTTTGCGTCGTTGTAATAATAAGTCCTGACGATAAAATCCTGACGATGAAATACCTTGGATGGCTAATAAGCCAATACACGCACACAAACTCAACACACGCACAAACCCGCATGTTTCAATAAAACCTCTCACTGGGTGACCATTAATTTTTTTGTAAAGCCAATGTTAATAATGCAATAACCGCTGTCATTAAGTCCATTAATTATCACCACAGCACTATAGAACGTAACAAATAATTAAAACTAAACTAAGGTTAAAGAATGGCTAAATAAAGCAATTAAGTTCTTTCAGGATTTGTTTTATTATGGGTGAACTACCGCACAGCGGCAAAATTAATAGGATTGAGTAACATGTTCTTATACAGTCTTGCTGCAAAATAGGTTAACTAACAAATGATCCTTATTAGTATCACATTGCAATTTCTGAATTAATGAGCTTAATAAATCATTCCGCGTATACCTCCAGTCTCATAACGGTCTAGATTGATATTTCTTGATACCGCAGGTTACCTGCAACAAGAATAGTTAAAGTTAGATTGATATTCTCTAACGCCGGCGCTACTGCTGTAAAAATAAAATTTATTTAGTTTGTTGTTCCCCGCATATCCCTGCAGGAAGTGCGTCGAACAACTCCGGCAAAATGTGAGCAACGTGGTTTGAAGTCCAATTAAATATCAGGAGAGAGATTGCAGCAGGTTGGAAGAGAGCAAGAGGAATAAGAAAGAAGAGGAAAGCTGAATTCTACCTGCTTGATCACTAATGTGTCGTCGCGAGCGGAAGAATCAGACCTCATTTAAACTTTTCAGCATGTTTGGTTGATTTTTATATATTGTAAAGATGATTGCTCCAGTCCTGTAGTTGACACAGGCGCTGATTTCAGATGATGAAATGTTTTCGCTTCAAATATCTAATTGGAATTTGATCAGGACTCCAACTTTTCAGAATTGTAAAGTTGCTTAAATGATTTATTTCAATTTGAAATTCCCTGCATTCGGAAATCTCACATAATTATTTTTATATTTCGCAATAAAATATACGAGTCCGGGGAAGCGGGAACCCGGTTCGTTCGGGAAATACGAAATATAGGCAACTTTGGCGTATATTTACGGCAGGATAATTAGGACTGAAATAACTATCTTTAAGGACTTGGCCCTTTAAATAAGCAGCTTACGTTTATGTTTTATTATTTTATTCTTTGTGGTTTTCCAACCATTTGTGCCTGTTTTAGGTTGATATTCTGGGAATTGACTAATAACCAGGAAGTTATAATTGTATACCTGTAAGAACGTAAGTAATATGCATCAAGTTGCTAATTAGGGGTTAATAAAATATGAATTAGTGAAAGACTTGCAGTGGAAGAACGAGAAAGCACGGACAAGGATGACCCTAAAGATTATAAAAGTTCCCCGCGTTGGCGATAAAACATAAGTACGAAGTTAAATCCGGCTTATTGTGTGTTGCAACAATATAACGTAATGAAATTTCCCTGGAACTCGACTGCTCGAGCATAATTCCACCTGGTTAGTAAGTGTTTACGGGTTACTCAGTGCAGCTAAGAACATATTAAGCTCAAATCTTCATGCTAAATTAATTTCACTCTTTGTGCGCCGAGCTCGAGGCGCAAAAATGGCCGGGTAATGGCGCAATTTATATGTTTAATTTTAATGCAATTTAAATTGACTCTTTAATATATATGACGTGGATAAGTAACAATTATAAAGTTTTAATTGTAATAAATTAAAATATTTATGAGTGAGGGTTTTTTATTCGCGGGGAAAATGCGCGCCAAGTGCAATTTCAAGTCGGCTGCCTTTTTGCAGAACACGGATAAAACTATACGTATTTATGCATACTTAAGTAATTTATGCGCTTCTCTTTATTTTGTAAGTTTATTTAATGGATAAATAATAGACACACACGGCTTGTGCGGAATAAGCAAATGGCTGCGAAATTATAGGTGCATAAATGATATCATTATTAAGATTATTTTATATACCGCTCACGCTCGCCATCGCGAAATTCTTTAATCTTTAATGGACTCGGCCAGGATAACCACGTTAACATAATTACATTGTGAATTCAAGTTCAACCCTCTGATGAGAGAGGCAAAACGATAATTATCAACAATTAATTAGCTATTTAGGTGGAGTTTAGAAAATTAGCCTGTTGTTTTAAAGAAAAATCGTAATTAAAGCATTGCATGCCACGACCATTTAAAGGTGTGTTTAGCTAATTAAATGACATAATTAACGAGTGTGAAAAGTATACGTTTTCCCCTTAAATTAACTTTTAATGGATCCTTTAAAACTTCTGAAGAATTCTGAGTTTGTTTGAATTTAGGGAACTAATTGAGTAATTGTTAATCATTGTAATTTGAAATGTTAATAATTAATGTTTGCCTTCATTTAATTTACTGCAAAATTATTTCAACAATTCAGGGTTGTACTATTTTTTGTAAATTTTTGCAATATGCGTGTTCGCCGTGAAACAACCTCACAATTTTTCATGTCTTATGGAATACATTAAGTTGGAAGGAAAGAAAAATGGAATGGTCATATTAACCCCGTTGGCGCGTGTAACTTTTTTTAATATATTTCATCAAAAGATTAGAGCGAGCAGACGGTTTATGAAGGAAAGAAGCGCGTTCCTCGCGAAATTCTCAGTCCATATAGCATCCTGTTCGGTGTTGGGGCGCATTGTTATGAAAAAAACAGAACGCCGCGGAATGGCGGACATTATTTTTATATTTTGACTCCCCTGTTTTTGTTCGGTTGATCCCTAATTCGGCTCCCACCCCTGCGCACGGGGGGCGGACGCCCACTTATTGCTATTCCATCTATGACTGCAGCCTTCTTACATCGCTCTGATCGATAACTCACCCTATTCTAAACGAGATTTCGACCTAAGCTCCATTCGCGATATTCTGACGGGACGCGACCTTACTCTCAAATATCATTTCGGTAATCTGATTGAAGTTCTGCCAACTTTGACGAACGAAATTATAATAAAATGTCAGAAAATCGAGAGTTTGCCGTCCTCGCATCTCGTAATAAATAATGGTGTCGCGGGAGACGCGACATGGACATAATAACATGAAGCGTTTGATGTATTCAGAGAAATTACAGTGAAACTATATCAAAAAATTAAACTAAAACATGATATTCAACAATGAAATTAAAAATTGGACTAAAGCATAAAATAAATATTAAAGAAAAATGTAACTAAGAAATTAAACTAAGAAATTAAACTAAGAAATGAAACTAAAGTAGTAATTAAACAGTCGTTTGTAATAAATCTCGCTCTTAGACTTGCCCTTAAGCCGTTATGGACAGACTTCAGAGACAGTGCCAAAGATGTAAAGATAGATGGTTAAACAGTAATTAAACTCTGCGCCATGGAAATGACAACAAAAATTAATATAATAGGAGGAAATTAATGATGAAAAATTATGTCTTCATTTTAATAATTGCGAACTGCGGCTGACTTCCTCAATTTAGCAATCATTAATTCAGTTGTGACATTTATGGGTGATAATAACTCGTACCAGCAATAATTAGTTAGAGCTACATATTTGCAGCAAACAATGTTTTTGATTTATTTTGCTGAATA
Source organism: Quadriops clusia (assembly GCA_033557875.1). Lineage (NCBI taxonomy): Eukaryota > Metazoa > Arthropoda > Insecta > Coleoptera > Hydrophilidae > Quadriops > Quadriops clusia. The sequence continues at coordinate 4,294 of JAWQRP010004342.1, read as the reverse complement.
ATGTTTATAAATTTCGTTATTACAAAAACTAAATTTCACCAACGATTCTTTGATTTCACGTATGAGGATTACATGGCGAGAAAAACATTATTATGCAACGACTGTTCCTAATCCGATATGATTAGTTGTTAATATTTTGATGTAATTCTTCTTTAATCTCCAAACCGAATTCCGTCCCCAGGCCTGACGCCCCCAACCCTTGGGAATTAGAAGCAAGAGCTCCTTCGTACCCCTTATGAAACAGAAACATTAAACCGAACAATATGTTACATCTTCCCTGTTTTTATGGCATTAATCTTGGCAGTCAAAATAATTTGGAAATAAAACCAAGCTGGCACCAAAGCTTAATTTTATAAAAAAAAATAGTTTGAATCTAATCCACGAAAATAATAGTTTTAAGCTAATGCATGAAAACAGGTAAAGCTCCACGCGCAAACTTTGTTTTTGCAGCGAAATCTGAACTTTGTCAACATTCATTAAATTACTTAATGGAGTTAATGCAAGGTTATAATAAAAACCCCGTGGAAACTGCCCTGTCCATATGGAAGCAAAACTCTGGCTAATATCATAATATATTTATGAGCAAACAGAGCGGTGTTTATAACAAGAAATTTAAGTTATTAATCCCGCGCCAGGGGCATGTTTATTAATGAGACTCGGGATTGAAGCATCATCATATTTCAAGCGGACCATCAGTAATCCTTAAACCCTAAAAACTCTGTTTACAGCAGATTAACGTAGACGTCTTTAAAGCCCAACTTTTGCAAACCCTCGTCTTTTAGATTGAATTTTTAAATTTACGGTCGTTAAAAAATACATGCATGCGAGTATTAACATGGGCGGATTGGATGATATACAGATTAAAGCAAAATACCCATCTCTGTATTTCCATACTTTATTTAAGAAAAAAATGCATTTGAGTTCCGGTTCTTCATAATTACACTCCTCTCAAATTAAATTATTCAAAAAATAATTATGCATCTAAGAATTTCTCTCCTCTCGCAATACATTGTGAAAAATGTCAGTTATTCTTTGAGTTCGTTAATTAGAGTGGCCCGAAGCTACCGACGCAACTGTGGTTCGGATATCTCATTGAAAATGCCGTAATTAATAGTACTGAATTACAGGGACCCTGCCAGCAAGCACGTCATTACGAAACTGAAAAATAATATTGGGATTATTAAACCACCCCCGGTTTTCACTTCCTTATAATTTGGTGTTAACGTTTTTATTTTCTCTTTCTGGGGGTTCATTAAGCGCTGATGTAGTAAGTAGTTAATATTAATTATGAACGCTGAAAATGTGGGACTGCTGCTTTGCGATCATTTCCTTTATGTCTTCTCGCTAATTAGTAATTACATAAAGAAAATGAAAATTATTATTAATTATTATTATTGTTATTATTATTATTATTATTATTATTATTATTATTATTATTATTATTATTATTATTATTATTATTATTATTATTATTATTATTATTATTATTATTATTATTATTATTATTAATTATTTTTATATGAACCAATAAGTGTTTTGTTGAATATTCAAATGGAGGGTTGCGGATTTCTAATATGTTTAGCCTACTTATGTATATAGCTTTTCTCTAGAGGCCCATTATCCAAGACGGAACTTTATTTATTCCAGCGTTTACGGCCCACATGATTTACGGCAATTTCGGTGCCAACTCCGACTCTCCAAAGAATAAATTCGATACTTAATAAATTAAAGTGTAACTTGAAATTATCATATTATTTACTAGGTTCACGCGAGATGCTCGCGTGCCGCGCCCTCGTAAAAAATAGGAAACGAAAGGTCCTTTCCGAAATGAATAACCGAAAATGGAAACGTACATATTAGAATTCGCTACATATGTTTTAATTACACGTTTCTGTTAATATGTAATTTGTGTGCTCTGTCGCACGGTGCAATTCGGCCTTAATTTATTAACAGCTCTATTTTTTGTTCGTCTATTTGTTTTAGAGATTAACATCGGCAGGAAAATCAACAAGACATGCGATCCGGGCGAAATTTGAAATTATTCCAAATTATAATTTCCATTATTTTGTTTGTGTTTTATTACTTTGGTGGTTGTGTAATTAATTAAGGAGTTAAGATTTGTTTGAATATTAAATGTGGTTAACTGTTATTTTACTGGTTAATTGTTATTATACTGGTTAACTGTTATTTTACTGGTTAACTGTTATTTTACTGGTTAACTGTTATTTTACTGGTTAACTGTTATTTTACTGGTTAACTGTTATTTTACTGGTTAATTGTCATTTTACTGGTTAACTGTTATTTTACTGGTTAACTGTCATTTTACTGGTTAACTGTTATTTTACTGGTTAACTGTTATTTTACTGGTTAACTGTTATTTTACTAGTTAACTGTTATTTTACTGGTTAGCAATTATTTTAACTGCAATTCCCGTTGATTTTAAAATACGCATTCAAGAGGTTCAACCCGGTGACACGGCGTCGCGACGTCTCGCCGCGACGCGCAGCCCTCTCCTCTGTGCAAACGAAGTCATCGCGTCCTCCATGCGATTGGAGAAAAGAGAAAACTAAACAAAAAAGGGCACACATCATGAATCTATTCTGAGCGAGAGAGCCCGGCTCTACCTTAACTTTTGATTCGGCAAGGGGAGTCAAAGAAAGTCCTCGCTTTATTTGCAATAACTAAATAAATATGGCCCGTGTGCATAAATCAAGCGTATTTCAAAGGATGTTGGCGAAACGTGTTACTTGTTTAATGAATGGGCGCAGCGGCCCTCTGGTCCCGAACACGAAAGGGAATTGTTAAGTATTTTTGGGAAAAAGGTGGTTTGAATTGCGTTGGAATAAATGTTATGAACTTTATTTTGTGTGCAGGTGTTGAAATTTACTGATGTTAGAAAACTTGCGTTGCAAACAACTTACCGGAAAGGAATGTATGTGATGGTGGCTGATGGATATGAAAATATAGTTAATAGTTTTTTAGCTCTGTTAGATTTTGAGTAAAATTGCACAAATGTTAGAACCTAGGTTTTTTTTAATTCATTGCATAAAATTTCAACTAGTATAGCATAGTAGAATACTTAAGAAAAATTAAAATCTCATGTTTTCAAATTTCAAAAATTACATTTTGAAGATGCTATCTAGTATGTTATATATAATTGGACAAGTGCCTTGACTTCTATAGCTAAAGTAAACTAATGATTTTTTTTAAATTTACCGGTTCAAAGAAGCATAATGTTAGAAATGTTAAAATGTTTAAAATAATCACTTATTTTAAATTCAAAGATAGAGAAGTGTATTTACACAAAATAGTAGTCAGAGATTTTAGATTAGTAATTTCTTTCTATTAATTTTGAAATGGTGCTGCAAATACCTGTTTTCTACACCACAAAATAAAAAATGTAACTGGCAAAAAAAATAGAATTTTTCTTAACTATCTGCAATAGTATCGAAAAGGAGTAACCCCAAGGGAAAATCTGGATGAATTCACAGTAAATAAGGATAATGCTACTCCTAGTGGTTTCGAAAAAAACTTAAATCTTTTCTTTGCTCATATCTCTTGTAATTTATCATATTTTTAGTAAAATAACATGTGAACTTTTTTAAAATTATTCTTAACCCAAAAAAATTGACGCCATTGTACCCATATAAGATTTAAAGGGAAACACCATTGCCCCATGCCCAATACAAAACATTCACCCCTGCAATAAACGTTCTCACCACGTATGCAAGCACTTTTTATGCACGTATTTGTACGCATATACATGTGTACGTGGAGGCCACGAGTGAACCATGTGCATATATGTAAGATAAAGGGGATGTGGGGCCGTAAGTGGGGTGGTTCTTACACCCCTATATTCAAAGCTGACTCCCGCAATTCGGTCGCCAGGACGACGCGAGGGTGTGTGCGGTCCTGCGCAATGAGACGACGCTATGCGTCACCACACTCGAAGTGAACCGCGGGAATGGCCGTTACACACGCTCGCCTCATGTTTTCATTGCATCTTTTTGCCTACCAACTTATTTAAATAAATATCGTCGCTTGTGTTTACCCTTCGCTTATTAATAATTGCATTCCGAAACATGTTTGTTTTCAAACGTTGTCCTACGAAAAGAGAGAAAGAGTGAGAGAGAGAGAGAGAGAGAGAGAGAGAGTCAGAGAGAGAGGGAGAGTGAGAGAGAGAGAGAGAGAGAGAGAGAGAGAGAGAGAGAGAGAGAGAGAGAGAGAGAGAGAGAGAGAGAGAGTGTGTGTGTGTGTGTGTGTGTGTGTGTGTGAGTGTGTGTGAGTGAGTGAG
>JAWQRP010004341.1:0-12019 GCA_033557875.1 Quadriops clusia | reverse complement strand
TGATTACGTTTTTACTATGCACATAAAGGGTATGTAAATTTTACAACAATTGTTTACATATCCTCTGATTCTTTAAACTTGCAAAGGAGAAACGTGAACTGAAACGTTCAGTGCAGGCTGGGTTTGTTTCGACCACTGAATAGATATCATAAATTAGTAAAACGACTCTAGCTTACACTGCTACTAAGTACATGAAGAGCCACATGCAGTCCACCAGATAAACTTTGGCATTGAATTCAATTAAATGCATAAATTAGTGACGTCATTAAGATTTTTTATAACAATATGGGTATCGTTGTACGCGGAAAAATTAGGGGAACCACAATTCCTTAAAAAACCCAATAGTAATGGTGTTTTTTCAAGTGTGATGTGCGCTTGTGCGAAAACTGTACGTTATAGAAAAAAAGTTTTGGAAGATTTTGAAATATTTCATGAACTGAATAGATGCTAAAAAATTTCATTTTTTTAAGTTATTAAATAAAGGAGTTACAGTTATTTAAAAACCCCGTTTTTTAAATAACCACTGTATGCGCATGCGTCAATATTTTGAAACAATATATATATCGATGTAGGTAGAATGAGCAGCGGAAAAAAGATATCAAAAAAAAATTTATCATGATTATGGTTTTTACAGTTTGATGTGCGCATGCGCGAAAAGTAGGATAGTTAGATAAAAATTTTATTTGAGTTTTTTAAAACCCTTTATGCGTAGAGTAAATCCTCAAATGTATTTTTGCTAATAACGCCATAATTTCAGTGGTTCACTTTAGGTGAAACACGCTGTATACATCTATACTCTCATGCCTATACACTTTTTATTCTATTTTTTTCAAACTTTTAGTAAGTACAAAATAGAAACAAACAATTGTTTTATTTTTATTTTGTATGTACTAATGATACCGTTAATGCATACTAATTATGCATTATTTTCGAAATCTCGTATACATTGATTTGTTATACATATCTGGGTTAAAAATTTAAACACTACTAAAAAATTGTTTTTGTATTAGTTTCAGTCTAGTGTGCCAGGTAGAAATAACAATTGCATGTCGGGAGAAGAACTTTCAAAATAATGTAATGGCGTCCTTTTGGCTCTTCCGAATTTTCATGAAAATATAGGGGAAATTCGTGTTTTTCCTTTGAACAACAATATGAAGGTGATGAATATCCATCAGGAGAAGATATTAAGCCATTGGATGGTAAGCAAAGACTTATTTTTCATATTTAATTGTTATGTTTAAAAGAAGGGTTTCCATAGAAGTATTTTGATTGTCATTGTGATTTGTTTACATAGAAACAGATATTCTACACATACGCATTATATTTTCATTGGGTAAATCTTACAAGCGTTAACATTTACTTCTTGTCTTGTACTTTTTGACAACAATTAACTATATATGTATTTATCTTTGTAACATTTTCGCGTAGAACCAATAATAAAATATTAAACCTCTTACATAAGAGCGCAATATGTGTTTAAGAGCAACCAGATAACAGTAACTGATAAGAGCAGCCGGATAAGAGCAGTCAGATAAGAGCTACCAGATAAGAGCAACAAGATAAGAGCAACAAGATGAGAGCAACCAGATAAGAGCAACCAGATACCAACATGGTAATACGACCAATCAGATAAGAACAACAGAATAGATACAAAAATCACATAGTAAAATTAAATATCTTCGGTAAAATACATGTAACAAAAGTAAATCAAATAACATTTCGTATTTCTGGTTGCCTAACTCAATATATGCGCACTCTATTTCTATGTATGCACCAAACTGAGGCGTAAATCCCCTTTGACCAATCACATTCAGGAATGCAGGATAAACACACATGTCAACGACTCTCCCAGGTCACCGCGAGATGGCGCGCCGATCGCGTGAGTCATCCAACATGGCGCATTGTTATGGTGTCCTGTCAAAGTCTTTCTGACAAACCTTTCTCACGAGACTTTCCTCGTTTACGATGAATCTCACTTAACTCGGGTGACAAAGGGCCTTAAAGTGCGCATTAACCCCTTAACCCCCGGAAGATGAAAACGGTCGACTCGGACAACGAAAGCCTCACCAATCTGCAGCCTTTGAATGGTACAGAGGAAGCAACAGATTTTCTAATTGACTCGAAAAGGAGTCGCAATTTGCTCAAGTGCTCGGAAGACCTGGTCGACTTGGATGCGCTCAAGCAGGGCCTCATGGGCCCTAAGGGCAAGTTCTATCAGAGGGTGTTCCTCAAGAACAATGTGAGCCACAATTATCGGAGCCAAAGCATGCCTAATTCTCTTGAACATAACAATACTTTCGAAGATAATTATTCCTCGCTTGAGGACAAGAAGTCGCTGTTTGAAGAGGAAGCTTTCGATGCTGAACCTTTCAGGAGCGAAGGATTCAAGGACGATTCTTACAAGAACGACTCTTTCAAAAACTATTCTTGCGAGAACGATTCTTTAAAGAACGATTATTTTAAAAACGATTTGTTTAAGAACAATTCCTTTAAGAACGATTCCTTCAAGAACGATTCCTTCAAGAACGATTCCTTCAAGAACGATTCCTTCAAGAACGATTTTTCCAAGAACGATTCCTTCAAAAACAATTCTTACCAGAACGATTCTTTCAAAAAGGATAATTTAAGAAACAATTCCTTCAAGAACGATACTTTTAAGAACGATTCAATCAACAGTGAATCTTTCAAGAGCGACTTTTTTAAAAGCGAATATTTCAAGAACAAATCTACAAAGACCGATTCTTTAAAGAACGATTCTTCCAAGGGCGAATCTTTTAGGAACAAGTCTTCAAAGACCGACTCTTCAAAGAACGTCTCTTCAAAGACTGACTCTTCAAAGAACGACGCTTCAAAGAACGACTCATCGAACAGCAACTTTTCAAAGGTCAATTCTTCAAAGGTCAGCTCTTCAAAAAAAAACTCTGCAAAGAGTGATTTTTCCAAGAGAGAATCTTCTAAAAAAGAAATATTGAAGAACGAACCCTTCAATATGGATTTCTTCAAGAAGAAGAAAAACAACAAAAACACGAACAAATCCAATGGGAATATCAGCAGTCCTGTGGACGTTTCTCTAGATGTCTGTGATACCAACTCGAAGCTTCTTCCCGATCATGATCATGACACATGTCATGACACTCCCCCGGAATCGCCCATCTGCGAAATGTGGTTCAAGACTTGGCCAGAAAGATACGAGAAAGTCCGCACAGATTCCAGTCCAGACAACACCCTTTCAAATAAATCTTCAAATTCTTATTCGAATAAATCCCCGAATTCGTATTTGAATAAATCCCCGAATTTGTATTCGAACAAGTCTCCAAATTCGTACTCGAATAAGTCTCCGAATTTGTATATGAATAAGTCACCTAAATTGCAGTCGAATAAAGCAAAATCTTACTCAAGTAAGTCTTCGAATTCGATCTTGAACAAGAGTTCCGATTCTTTCTCTAACAAGACTTCCGAATCTTTCCTGAACAAGACCGCCGAACCTTCTTCGAATAAGATTTCCGAATCGTTCATGAGCAAGCCCCCAAACGCAATCTCTTCGCTCTCAACCAAACCCACAAACGTCCGAATCTCTCCAAAGAAATGTGATAAAGTTACAATTAACGGGAACTCGAAATTAACCCTCAACGAAGCGTTACAAAACATATCGTTAGCTTATAGCCCTGTTACTAAACAACTTCACCTATTAGAAACTAAAGTAACTAACCGTAATAAAGAACAAGAAGGAAACCTCTTGGAAGGTGATCCCACCTCTGAAGGCTACAACATTGAATCTATTGATACGAACCTTAATATTGATTCTAATTCGATGAATCTTAGAGGAAATTTAGACGTAAATTCGGATTCCTCGGATAATCAGGCAGAAAACTCCTTTACTGGAAATAGTGAGCTTAAACTTGATGGAACGATAGAGCCCAAAAAGTCGGGACATCGTAGAACGGAGGCAGGTTCGTTCTCTAGCACGATTTCAAGTTTGAGTGATCCTTCTCCTTCTGGAAGCTTGTTGGAGACGGACGAAGGGGCTTCTGTTATTTCTGAGGATTATTGCCTTAAGCCGAAGAAGAAGGGGCTGTCGAACTTTTTCTCCAGGTAAGTTACGAATTTCAGCTAATTTTATTTTTATAAAACAATTCTTATATCTATACAATAAAAGCCAAATTTTAATATATTTTTCTAATTTTCATGTAAAAGTTATTACAATTTCCACATAACAATTCTTACAATTTCCACATAACAATTCTTACAATTTCCACATAAAATTTCTTACAATTTCCACATAAAACTTCTTTCAATTCCCATATAAAATTTATTACAGCCTTTTTACAAAATTTTGTATAAAATTGCTTGGTAATTAGCATATCGTCTACATGTCTACATTATCTACCCCATATAATCGAGAAGTTATAAGGCATGTGGCTAACAGCGGAATCGCAAACTACATAAAAAAATATTAGATACCTGTTTTTTCTTTTTGCAATCTGAGCCCTATTGACACCATAAAAAAATATTGAAAATGTCTTTTGTATCTACTAAAAAATTCTCTACATTATGACGTCATGTCTGTGGGGGTGTCCACCGAATAAAAACTGCCGAATAAACACGAGTGTCCACCGAATAAACATGAGTGGGTGGGTAACATAGAAACCTGTAATGACAGTTTACGCGTTATACATATACAAATTTTGACATTACATGTTTGTTAGGTTTTGTTGCGATGACGCCATCTATAGATGGGGTATTGCATTAGTGCTCGGTCTTTGATATTCGTGCAACTACGGATGACGGTATTATACGTCATCAACTATGATGATGCGAATTTATTAAAACTTTTAGGCCAAATAATAAAATATCTATTCATTCGATTTTGTTTTCTTTTTAGAAATATCATTTTGAATACTTGTATAATATATTTTTTTAGTTTTACAAATAATTTTTTTTTATTTCATTAGTCTATTTGAACAGGACATTGTAGGGGAAAACAACAATTTGAAAAAATAATTATTGAACAACTGTAAAAAAAGTATATACGACACTATACATTATAAAACAATTTTTTGGTATTAAAATGACGTTCTCGTTGTTTAAATTTTTTTTATATACTAAAAAATACCACTACCTCACAGAGAAAATGAAGAAAATACAAAATAATCTTGAATGATAGGGAATGTACAGAATAAACAAAACCATAGGGAATTTATTTTCAGGAAAATACTACCACCCTTCATTCTTTTTACTTATAAAATCTTTATTTCTGAACACCTTCCAAAATATTTCACTGATATACTTACACATCTAAAAAAAAACTTTTCAGAAACTTCACATGGCGATCCTCGACAATACAACCGACCGACACCTCCTCCCCTACGACCCCCTCGTCTTCATCGTCCACTTCGGGAGTCTGGAGGCTCTTCTCGAAAGCCACCGGCGCCATCCCCCCGTCTCCGAAACACGAAGTCATCGGAGGTTCATCCGCCCTAATCCAACACATGAGGCCGTCCAGTTTACCCGCGAAAACCGAAGAAGAAGAGCAAAGACACCGGGACGAATACCGAGCGATTTTAATCGCGGCGAAGAAGAAAGAAGCATTAAATTCGGTGGCAAAGCAGAAGCAGCAGAAGATGCAACTGCAGGTCGAAGAACAACAGGCTTCCTCGGCTAAACATTTTGTCCAGAACGTTCTCCCAAATTGGGAGACGATGTCCGTTAATCGGAAAACGAAGGAGCTCTGGTGGCAAGGTCTTCCGTCCAGCGTGAGGGGCAAAATTTGGCGACTGGCCATCGGGAACGACTTGAACATAACTCAGCAATTATACGAGATTTGTTTGTCCCGGGCTCAGACACGATTGAACAGCCCCGAACCTTCCCAACACGAATTAGACTTCGACCAAGAGAGTAGCATGGACGTGATACAACTCGACATCGCCAGAACGTTTCCGCATCTTTGCATTTTCCAAGAAGGCGGGCCTTATTCCGACGTTCTTCACTCGTTGCTAGCGGCTTACGTCTGCTACCGACCAGACGTAGGTTATGTCCAAGGGATGTCGTACATCGCCGCGATTTTAATCCTAAATATGGATCGCTTTGACGCCTTCGTCTGCTTCGCGAATCTGCTGAATCGTCCATTACATGTGGCCGCCTTCACGTTGAACCAGAACCAAATGCAAGCTTACTATAATGCTTATAACGAAGTGTTTAGTTACAATTTGCCCAAGCTATACGGGTATTTCCAGAAGTCCGGTCTTACGCCCGATTTGTATTTGCTGGATTGGATTTACACGGTGTTCGCGAAAGCTATGCCTTTGGACGTTGCTTGTCGCATTTGGGATGTGTTTTTGAGAGATGGAGATGAGTTTATATTCAGGACGGCTCTTGGTGAGTGTTTTAAGAAGTATTTTTGGTTTTAGTTTTTATTTTTATTTATTTTATTTTTCAATTTTTGAATATATTTTTCTATTTTTGAATATATTTTTCTATTTTTGAATATATTTTTCTATTTTTGAATACATTTTTCTATTTTTGAATACATTTTTCTATTTTTGAATATATTTTTCTATTTTTGAAAATATTTTTCAATTTTTGAATATATTTTTCTATTTTTTGAATATATTTTTCTGTTTTTGAATATATTTTTCTATTTTTGAATATATTTTTCTATTTTTGAATACTATATATTTTTCTATTTTTGAATATATTTTTCTATTTTTGAATATATTTGTCTGTTTTTGAATATATTTTTCTATTTTTGAATATATTTGTCTGTTTTTGAATATATTTTTCTATTTTTGAATATATTTTTCTATAATTTGAAATAGAAATTTTTACATTTTGTTTAATTTTTTTAAATTTCTTTTTTACTTTTTTTTCATTTTTTATTTTTTTTAATTTCTTTTTTATTTTTTTTGTTTAATTTTTTATTTTTTTCAATTGCCACATTTTAATTTTTTTTGTTTTATTTTTTATTTATTTTAATTTTTATTGATTTTATTTTTTGTTTTCGTTTCATTTTTTATTTCTTTAAAATTTTGTATTATAACAAAATTTATTGTTCATTAAATTTTTTGTTCTGTCTAAATTAAATTTCTGATTATGATCGTTACTTCTTGGTATTTTTATTAATTTCCTTTTATCAGATTTTTTTTTGTTTCTTTTCATTAGTTTTCATTAATTTGTGCTTGATCAATTTTTTTCATTATTTTTTTCATTATATTTTTTTTTTCATTACTTTTTTCATCTATTTTTCTTTTTGTCATATTCTTTTTTGTTTGTCAATTTTTTCTTATTAATTTCTGTCTTATCAGTTTTTTATTTTCTGTTTGGATACGTATATAAGTAGTTTCCTTTTCCTCTATTATTTTTTATTACTTCTTTTTGTTAATTTCTTTTCATTAGATTTTGTTTCATTAGTTCTTTTTTAATAGTTTTTGTTCTATCAATTTCTTTTTCATTAGTTTTATATCTGTAGTTTCTTTTCATCCATTTTCTTCATAGTTTTTTTTGTCAATCTTTTCAATTGTTTTTGTACGTCAATTTTTTTCTTTTCTTTGTTTTCATCCATTTGTTTGCCCATTTTTTAATCATTTAAATGATTTTTCTTCTTTTGTTTCATCACATTTTTTTACTTCATTGTTTCTATCAATTTCTTTTCCTCAATACATATTTACATCAATTTTTAACATCAATCTCTTTTTATTATTTTTTAAATCAATGTCTTTTCATCATTTCCACTAATCAATTTCCTCTTATCAATTTTTTTATCACTTGTTTTACTCAATATCATTCCTTCAATCTGCTGTCATCAATTTTTTTCCATCAATTTGTTTTATCAATTTCTTTCATCAATTTTTTTCCATCAATTTCTTTCATCAATTTCTTTCATCAATTTCCTTCATCAATTTCTTTCATCAATTTCTTTCATCAATTTCTTTCCATCAATTTTTATCAACTTTCTTTCAACAATTTGTTTTCATCAATCAGGTATTCTACACTTAAACCAAGAAGTTCTACTAAGTATGGACTTCTTGCATGGAGCTCAGTTCTTGACTCGACTGCCCGATGACCTTTCCTCTGATCAACTATTCAAGAGCATTCAATCGGTGACTACAAATGTTGGTAAACAACAATTTAGCCAGATAGTCGACCGATGCAGTGCTACCATCGGAGATTGCTAACTTCTGAAGCAAAGAAAGGTTACATAAAAAGGTTACAACAAAGGTTATATAAAAAACTTACAAAAAAGGTTATATAAAAAAGTTACAGAAAAGGTTATATAAAAGGGTTACGCAAAAAGGTTATATGAAAAAGTTACAGAAAAGGTTATATAAAAGGGTTACGCAAAAAGGTTATATAAAAATTTATAAAAAAGGTTACAAAAAAGGTTGCAAAAAAGGTTACAAAAAAGGTAACATAAAATGGTTACAAAAAAGGTAACATAAAAAGGTTACAAAAAAGGTAACATAAAATGGTTACAAAAACGGTAACATAAAAAGATTACAAAAAAGGTAACATAAAAAGGTTACAATAAAGGTAACATAAAAAGATTACAAAAAAGGTAACATTAAAACGTTATTAAAAACCAACAACAAAAAATGTCACGACTGAAACTAACAACTGAAAAATGAAAAGAGCAAGGGAATTTTATCAAAAAAATTTTCTTCATCAATCAGCATAGTTAGTAATAAGCTCCCTACACGAAAAGATTTATGTCACATTATTTTTTTAACTAAGGGTATTTTTTAACCAATCCTTTAACTCGGTTTGCCTCGTTGCGTCTCATCGAATGGAATATTTAGACTTGTGACAAAGCCTTACTTAAATCTAATACATATTATACTAATTATTATTACGATTATTATAGAAAGAATAAGATGAAAGATACATATTAGTTCCGTCCAGATTTCCTTCAAAGTTTTCGTTAGAATGTAGTGAAATTTTTTTAGATGGCTTAAGCAAGATTTTTACACATTCTACATGACATAACAACAGCATTTCTCTATTCTCTGACATTATTAATCACTGATGTATATTATCAATATCTGATGTACATTATTAATCTCTTATGTACATTATTAATCTGATGTACATTATTCATCTCCGATGTACATTACTAATCTCTGATGTACATTTTTAATCTCTGAAGTACATTATTAATCTCAGTAATCGTTCTTTAAAAATAATATCAATGTTAATCGAAACATTAGGTATTTATAAAATTCATCCGAAAGAAGATGTACATATTGATGCCGATTTAATCTCATTAGTTAATAATTAATGAGAACTAGGTAATAGTCATAGCGATAAGTAATTCCGACTTCATTTCTCATGCATCTCAAAATGCTCAATTGAACATTTTCGTACCGTAGAACACAATTATCCATTGCGGTTCCTTTGCATTGAACATGCTAGTAAAATTCTATATAATAAAGGCTGTGTGTAAAATAATGTTTTTTAAGCGAAGAAATGATGTACATACTTGTATAAAGGTCATATATTTTTTTATTTTGAGAACATTTTCGATCCTATTTCATATTTGTTGAGGTTCATTGTTTTCAACTGTATATTTTTAAACTCTTTATTTTGAAACTCTATATTTTTAAACTCTTTATTTTGAAACTCTATATTTTGAAACCCTATATTTTCAAACCCTATATTTTGAAACTCTATATTTTGAAACTTTATATTTTGAAACTCTATATTTTTAAACTCTATATTTTTGATCACCATATTTTTGAACACCATAGTTTTAAATTTCCAAATCCCTATATTTTAAAGTACCTATTTTCAATCTCTATATTTTGAAAGTCCATTTTGTTTGTCGATCTCTATATTTTTTAAGTGAATATTTTAAAGTCTAAATTATATATTTCATAAATCTTATGTTTCATAAATCTTATATTTCATAAATCTTATATTTCATAAATTTTATATTTCATAATCTTTTATTTCATAATCCTTTATTTCATAATCTTTTATTTCATAATCTTTTATTGCATAAATCAGATTTCGTAAATCTCATATTTATTAGTCTTATATTCATTATATTTATTGTACCCCACATATCCATCGATAATGATTTTATTCGTACTTGTACTCGTACTACAATATAATTTAAAATTACTATTATTTCGTATTTTTATAATTGTAGTGGTTACCTCTGTAAATGTTGTGTAATTGAAAAATGCATATAAAAGAAAAATAGATAATGCTTCGTTGAATCGATGTTTGTTGAAAAAGGGTTATTATGGATTATTAATTATATTATCATTCATAACAAATAAAGAATAAATAAAGAAAACAAATAATTAAGGGCATGTGATATAATGTTATATTACTTATATTCATTTGAAGATAAAAAGGAGTAAGTTTTGTAAGTTTATCGAAGGGTTAATCTAATAGTGTTAATTAGATATTTTTTCCATCGCCTCTCTTTGTTTTAATCCTCGACCCTTTTTATTTAAGTAAGTGTAATTGCATATCTTTGTAATCTGTTAATATTTGTACTACTATGTTACAAGAAGAAAGAAATGAACACCTAATATTAATAATGACTATGATAATTTGTTTATTACATGATATTATTTTAGTGTGATTTGTATGTTTTGAAAATTGTAGAGGTTTTTTGGATTAATTGTGTTTCACCCCATCATTTGATATTATTTACTTTGTAATAAAGATTATTTATATATTATTTGAATTGTTTTTTTTACAGATCGAAATTGTCCTCCAGATCAAAATTCTTCCTCTGGACCAAAATTATTCCTCTGGATCAAAATTCTTCCTCTGGATCAAAATTCTTCCTCCAGATCAAAATTCTTCCTCTGGATCAAAATTCTTCCCCTAGATCAAAATTCTTCCGCTGGATTAAAATTCTTTCTCCAGATCAAAATTCTACCCCCAGATCAAAATTCTTTCTCCAGATCAAAAATTTCCACCAGATCAAAGATTTCCTCTAGTTCAAAACTTTTCTTCAGATCAAAGGAAAAACCTTTTTTTTTTATTTGAAGTTGATTTTGATTTTTTTTTTAATTTCAGGATTAATACAAATATTTCACAAGACAAAGAGACTTAGATAAAGGTGTATTCCTCATCACCCCAGCACCAAAGATTTACCAAAAAGACGACACCAATGATAGTTAAAAGCAGAAGAAGTCGTCCGAGCAAAGAAACCGAACAATTATTCACCAAGTCCCAATCAAAATCGTATTTCTCTTCGATGTCTTCAATAGAAGCTTTGTTACAAAGTTCCCCGGAACATTCGAGGCATTCCCCGTGAGGTGAGCACCCTTTAAAAAGATTGATCATGCAAGTTCTAGCGAAGATAGGAACTCCGTTCCTCAAGTACCGGAATTGCAAACATTTTCCCGGTATGACACTTAAGTTAAGGGGGAAAGAAGGGTTTTGGTTGAACATAGAAGTTAGCAATTCTGTTGTTTCGGATAAGTTGCAATCTGTTACGGCTATTGTGTTTAAAACAGGTAAAGCACAAGAACTATAGCGGCTTCCCATGCAGAAATAACAATTCACGGACGAACCTAAAACGTTTTATTTTAATGAGAGAGAGTTATTCTTGGGTGATCGGCCTTACCTAAGTGTAAATTTGTTGTAAATATAAGAGCTGAAATGACGAGGGATACTGACAAAAGTGTCATTTTTGATCTGTTTTTGATTAGGTCAGGGTGGTTTGCCTACAACTTAGGCAACCAAGTATACGGGCAGTAATTTTATGTGGACAAAATACAGCGTGTTCGGATTGAACTGTTTTATAAAAAATTTAAATTTGGCGCCGCCTTCAATATATTGTGCACTTATTCAATCCCCATAGGAATACTTAGAATGAATCTATTACTATGTGACATTTTATTATATTAATTTGTTAATACTGTATGCCTGCTATGGTTAATTAGGAATACTAATAAAATCATATCGGCATTATTTAACAATGATTGCGTACGATTAAATGAAAGTGGTACAGCTATGTGTGACCTTGCCATTCCAATACGCGACCAGTGCGTGTGTTTTG
>JAWQRP010004340.1:0-12021 GCA_033557875.1 Quadriops clusia | reverse complement strand
CAGACAGACAAAAAAGCAAAAAAGGGCCAAATCGACTCAAAATCGCTCAAAACGTCGAGAATCATCAAAATCTCAAAAATTTTTTTCCGCATGATCACTATACTTTCTCTGCGAGAAAGTAAAAATATCACCTTTGTTGAGGGTCACTGGAATTTTAAACCGCCATCTGTAGTAGAGGAGCCAAAGTACGCACGTCAGAAAGTTATGATTGCTCACTGATATATCCTAACCTCTTTCATAACCTAAATATAATTTTTACAACTAGTATTTATACATAATTTTAGCTGCACTCAGCAACACAAATGTTTTACAACAAAGTACAACCCATAGCCTGTGGGTTGAAAAACTCTGTGAGAAATTTCCATTCGACACCGGTTCGGTTCGAGATCCAATTGTTGTCTAGGCTTAGAGTTGTCGACAACAGTGAGATAGGAAAAAGAGCAATGGCCGAGGGGAAGCCGCCCAAGTGTATTCACGTTTACAACAAATCAGGAATTGGAAGAATGGGTAAGGTTTGCCTTATTTTACATTACAGAACTTCTAATTTATTTCTCAATTTAGGCGACAAAGTGTTAGTGGCAATAAAAGGAGAGAAGAAGAAAGGAATTTTAGTTGGTCTTAAGCAAAACCAAAAGCCTAGGGTCCCTAAATTTGATAGCAACAATTTGGTATTGATCGACGACAGTGGAACGCCTCTCGGAACCAGAATACACGTCCCTATTCCAACTGTTCTAAGGACAATATTGAGAGAAAAGACCTTTTCTAAAGGAACAGACTATACAAAGTTGCTAGCAATTGCATCCAAATTCGTGTAATTATTGTTATATTTAAGTATTTATTAGGATTATTATGAAAATAGATGGTTTATTAAGAAAGTATCGATACCTTTATTTTCACTTTAAAAGCGTAATAATTGATAAGGTTAACGTAAAATGAACTCTACCTAAAATTATTCATCTTAAATTAAAAAACATTACTTCCTAATATAAAAACAAAAAAAAAAAGATCTTTTTAACCTATAAAATATATATAGGTAACTTTAACACAATACCTATTTGTCTAAGTATAAAAAAAATTCAGTCTTCATTGCATCTAGTTGCATCTTTGATAATGTTAACGTCCATATCCATCATCGAATCTTTGACCACATTTTCTTTAGCCTCACTTAATACTGTGTCTAAGCCATTAGCTTGTTCATTCTGGAGTTCCTCAATCTTTTTTAAAAGATCATTTTTAAAATACAGTACCAAATCTGAATGCAAGTTGTTCTTTTCAGGTGATAATTCGTCTTCCTTGGGCGATGAAGAAGGTGTGGTTACATCCTTTTCTTGCAACAAAATAATTTCTGCTCTTGTTGGCAACGAGCCTCCTTCTTTCACTTTAGCTTCTTGCAATCTAATAGAAACATAACATTAAACATTTATGTTTTTATAAAACAGAATGTTAGAACATGAAGGATCCTTACCTAGTTTCGATAGAATAGATTAGTTCTTTATTGTTGCTCATATTTGCCAACTCCAAAGCAATATTCAAGTATTTTAGGAGCGTTTTAATATCTTTATTCTCCCTTCGGATGAGACATTTAGCCGAATCTTCATATTTCCCAGCCGCTATGTAAACCTGAGCTCCAATCTCAAATTGTCCAACAAATTCCTCATATTTACACCATTCTTCCAATATTGCTTGCAACGTAGGATCGGTCGAAACGAGCCTGCATTTCGCCAGAGTGTATGCTTCCTTAAAGCACTTATTACTTGTTAAAACAGAAATAGCTTCTTCAATTTTGTGGCAAGATAGGAAGTAAGATGACACTTCCAATGGATCAGAATTAGGGGAATCCATAAGTTGCTTAGCGTAGGCTTCACAGCACTCAAGGCACAATCTAAATTTTGTTTAATAAAAATACTGCATTAAAAAGGAATTTAAAAATAATGAAACAACTTACTTAGGTGACACCATCGCAGCCATATTAATTAACCAAGGGGTCAAACACTTGCTCTTAATCGCACTTCTTATGCTATCTCCTAGGTCTCCTTTCCATAAAGAAATAAGTTGTGCTGAAGTATGTCTGCAGTGCTCCATGTGTTTCGCTTCTAAAAACAGATTTAATTATACCACTTATTATAACTTATACCACAGATAACAATTACATACTTGATACCATCAAATAATTTAATGAAGCTTTTAATTATTTCAGATTTAAATGTAGCTACATACCTTCTGCACCTAAAACTTCCAAAAAATTTTCCTTATCTTCAAAGAATTTGGCTACATCATATGCCTTAACCTCTTCTTTACTGCAACTTCCATTCGTGTGTTTTTCTTCAGGTTGTTTTCTGAGATTCCGAGCCATGACCTGACAAACATCTAGAGAAGAATTATACGCAGTGAATGTGACATTAGGGAGAATTGGTGAAAATATACTCTGATTCTTTTCACCCTTGACAGTACCAGTTGGTTGATAATACTTTTCTTCCGGAAGACCGACCAAGTCCTCTTTCTTTTGAAGTTGTTTACTCTTTGAGATGTAGTTTCGCCGCTTCTTTTTATATTCCTCAAGGGAAACATTGTCCATAGCTGGATATGAATTTAAGTCGAAAATCTTAACAGATTCATTTTTGCAACCAACAATTATGAAATCCTTGTTGCATGGACTCCACATTACAGAGCCGAGTGGAGTTGACAATTCATCAAGAAACATCGAAATCAGCGATTCATCTTTTATATTTATAATTAACGAAAGTCCATCTTCTCCTGCAGTTACTACTCGTCCTCCGCTGTGAGGGGACCAGTCTACCCCTCTTATGACTTTAGTGTGGTTGGTTTTAATGGATCTAACTTCAATCTTTTCGCTGCTTTGATCCATTTCTAAAAATAAAATGATAAAACATGCATTTAATAGATATATAATACATATGTATATAATAAAAAAAAAACTTGTGCGTCTCAATATAAATATTAATTAAAAATCACTTACCATTTATATCGATGTTATCAACATTATAGATGTATAGGTCTGAATTGTTAGTTGTGACGAAAGTGTTTTGGAATGGAGAAACGCTCAACTCATCTTCGGAACAAGCCAACGGATGCCAGACAATATGAGTAATTACTTTAGTTTGTGAATAAACCGTTGCTAAATGGACTGAAGAACTGGAGAACAGTGAAATAGAACCACTTTTTGTACCAATGAGTAAAATAGAAAAGTCTGGTTTCCAAGCGAAGTTACTAATAGATTCACTTCTATTGAATGGAAATAATATTGGATCTAGGAACAAAAATGAAATAGTCACACATTAGATAAAATATAAAAATACTCGAAATTTTCTTTAACATAACATATCATTAATTTCTTAAGAATTCTTACCATCCTTAGGTTTTTCTGTGCGATAATAAATCAGTTTTCCTTCACTAACAGCATACAATGCCCATTTTCCAATACCGGTACCTGGAGGTCCCCATTCAATTTTATGTATTTCACTTGTGAAAAATTCTGACAAAACAACGATAGGTTGGTTGATTGTACTAGTGTTAATTAAGCCTATCTAAAATGAAACCAATATGTAAATTTTATGAACATGTCAAATGTTGCTCTTTCTATTCAACTTCATTATTGGAAAATTTTATAACTAAAATTAATAGTTACCTTTCCCCTATTTGTTCCATAAGCTAAACAAGTCTCCTTTTCTGGATGCCAGACCATGCAGGAATACATATCTGTAGATTTCACAGGCAATTTGGTCATCACAATATTTTTCAAGTGAGGTCTTGATAAATCCCAAATTTTTCCATAAGATGCGCATAGAGCAAGCCTGCAAGGGTCTATAGGAGACGAAGCAATACAGGACAAATTGCTCCCTAAGGTGGCATAAGAAGCAACAACTGTTTTATCTGTGCTTAACCTTGTCTTTAATAAATAACGATCTTTGGAGTAACTCCACATGTATTCATTTTCTCCTTTATTCCAAGTAGTCATCTCCGCACGTGGATAAATTCTCCGATTACATGTAATACTAAAGATTGTCTCATTGTGGTCATTGTGCACCAATTTTGGAGAAGGAACTTTACTTTCTAGTAAATTCCAAGAGACAACTTTGTTACCAGCAGTGCTTGATAATAAAATTGAAGGGGTCAGCCAGAAAACACATTCGTAGCCTTTATCGAACTTATCATTGCGTTTTTTTTGTCCTTTAGACATTGGAAATAATTTCCTCTCTAGTTTCCCATTTCCACTTACTTTCCATATACAAATAGCACCATCCTTACTGATTGAAGCCAATAAAGGATCTTTTTTAAAGGTAGTTGTTTTGCTCTTTAAAAGATGTATGTCTTTGCCATCTCCTTTATCTCTATTGCTGTCTTTCTCTTTATCATTTTCTTTGGATTTGCTGTTTAGTTCAGTTATGAAATTCACAACTTCATTGTTTACATCGGTTTGGTCAATTCCTTCAATATTATCCTTTCTTAGCGTTTTGTCAATTCTTTTAGTTTCATTATGTTCATCTACATCACCTTCAATTTTGTTGTTTTTCTCAGATTTTTTATATGTAACAAACTCATGGTTTTTCTTGTCTGTTTCAATGGTTTCATTATCTTGCAGACTTCCAACTTTCTCTTCCGTCTCTATTTTTAGTTCTGCATTATCAGATTCTTCGATTTTCTTTTCCTTTATGTTTTCAGATTTCTCTTGGGGTACTTCAAGAATCTCCTTCTGACTTCTTGCATCACCGTTCCCTTCAATTTTGTTGTTTTTCTCAGATTTATTATATATAACAAACTTACGGTTTTTCTCGTCTGTTTCAATGGTTTCATTATCTTGCAAACTTTCATATTTCTCTTCTGTCTTTATTTTAAATTCTTCATTATCAGACTCTTCGATTTTCTTTTCCTTTATGTTTTCAGATTTCTCTTTAGGTACTTCAGGAATCTCCTTCTGACTTCTTTTGGCTCTTAATGTTTTTCTTGGCTTTTCTTCTTCTACAACCTCCAAAGCTTTGATCTCTTCTTGGTTTTCATGTCCTTTGACAAGTTTTAACCTAAAAGAAAGAATGTAGCATAGACTAGTAATTGGAAATTGTAAGAGATTTACAAACTATGTAGTATAACAAAATATGAAACTAATGAATATTTGCAACCCAGTATTCTAGTAAAAAACAATGAGAAAACTATTTTGGTTTTTTATTTTTTTTTTAGGGTATATTGTGATCAATGTTTGGAGTATGATAATTAGTAATTCTGTAATAATATTCAAGATAATAACATAGATAAAACACCCTTTATTATTAGAGTTTTTAAATTATGCTTATTTAATTTCTGCAATCCTGCAGATTATAAAATATTTTAAAGCAAGTACAGTAAAACCTTGATATAATAGACTGTAGTTAGAAATAACTAAACAAACATATTAACTTATTAAATGAAGTAATAAATGCATTCATTCACTTTGAACTTCCAGTAAATAAATTAAACTACACATACTAGTGTGAAATCCATGGCATTAAAAATGAACATCCGCAAAGCAACTCAGGGGATTCCCATATAACTTCTGGGATTGTGAACATTAGCATTGTGTTTGTGATTGATAACATTAACTTGAATAAAAAATGTGCACTGTGAACTTATTGGTTTTTATAAGCATTTATATACAAATCTTTGTTATTGGCTATAAGAATATATTTTATATAAATAGAATATATAGATATAAAAGTTCCAATCGCCTTTCATATTTAGCTGTGTTTATTTGGAATGAAGATGTACTGTTTCTTACCAATTTTTAAGTCCGAAACTTCTCATTTTTTATTAATTATTTTATACAACATAGAAGTTAATAAGTCAAGTCTGGAAAACAGAAGAAATACCGAATGGCTGGAAAGATGCGTTAATTGAACCATTATACAAAATAGGAAATGGGCATCAGTAATTAAAAGAAGATTAACATTTTATGCGTAGAGGACTAAGGTTAATCCAGAAAAAAACATGTGGTGCTAGGTTGATGAATATGAGATTCTTGTACATACACCTGATATGATACAATGGAAAGAGGAGAACTAATAAGAATATCGAGGGAATTAGATATCATAGGGAAACTGCCAAAATTGATAAAACTGACATTGGAGGAAACGTACAAAAATTAAAGCAAGTTTTAAAAGAAAGAGCAGTGACAGTGTTAAAGTCCAACAAAGCAGGGGAGTTCTTAACAATAATTTTATTTAACAAGACTCTGGAAATATTGCCAGGGAAAGCAGCATCAATGGAAAAGACCTGTTATTCAAGAGAATCTATTTAAAAAAGTAAAAAGTTAATTAAAGCTCTAGTGTACTAGCGAGATAGGATACGAACTGAGTTCGATAAGTGAATACCTGTAGGCTGGTCATATAGTGGACATGAATCCGAGTGATTAAACGATGTAGAAAATAGTAGTTTCCTTCAACTAATATGAGGTAGAGGTGAACCTTATGTATCTATGAATTTTGATAAGTAATAAATGCAAAGAGTAAGTAAGCCTAAGAATAAAAAAAAATAAGAATTTGCAAACCAATCCTTTGACCTTACATATGCATAGGACATAGAAATTAAAAGATAAACTCGAAATCTGGGAAAAGAAAAGCTTACAGAGAATATTTTGGAGGAAGGTTAACTGAATTCGAGTGCAAAAGACGGATGAATACAGAACTGTTTAAAGGTGTTACAATAAATAATTTCATGAAAATAAGAAGGTTGTGCCATTTAGAAAGAATGGATAAAGGAAAAGAGACGACAACGACAGTGTGGAATATTCTTGAAGAGAAAAGAAAAAACAGAAAACCAGGACAACAGTGGAGGGGAAGACCTAAGAACACCGAAATAAATAACAATTTTATGCAGTGAATTAAAAAAAATAATTACAAATAGATGTGTGATTTTATTTCTGAGACAAGTATTTCCTATTATTATTTTTATTGAGATATACATACATACTGTATATGTAATGAAACATTTTTTCACAAAATGGAAAGTGAAGGATAACAAACTAGAATGCTGTGGTAATAATTTTGTCCAATACAGAGTCCATAGAAGAAACATTGAAAGATAGCACAACAAAACAATTACATATCTGTATATGTTAACAATGAATCAGATAATATAATAATGATTAACTAAAACAATAGCAAATTTGTATCAAACGATGGGGGTAGACCTATACTGGTCAATGGAAAATCGAGTAGCAGTTCATCATAGATAGATACCCCTTAATGTTCCTTAGAGGAAGGAAATAGATGTACCAGTATATCTAGAATAATTTTTTCGTAGGTTCACTATGTTTATGGCTGACTGCACAAATAAAATATTGGACATTTATAATCGTTTGTTCCGGGATGTAAGTTCAGTGTAAAGTACAATCACGACATCTCTTTCCTTCTTATAAATGTTTAAGAAATAACACAATAAAACAGGGTATTTCGAGGGACAGATTCATACTTTTATTGTCAAAAATCTATTTCAACGACCCATATAAATCATAGAAGATGGCAGAAGGGAGGGAGGGGGGGGGGAGGGGGTTGTGATACTCCATGATAAAACCATGCACCGTGACTGACTGGACCCAGCATATAACCGTTCATAGCAAACTAGGTTTAATAATTCTTGTGGGAGTTTTACATGCGGTCGAGTGGTCGTTGCTGAGCGAAATTTGCCTCTATCTCGTATTGACTGAAGGAGACCAGTTTTTGAATCCGCCCTTGTGTGTTTCAGTGTGACATTACAAATAACCGGGACAAAATAGCAAACCGGGCAGGACGCCGAGACCAATGTCTAAAACCGGGACAATCCCGGTCAAACCGGGACGTATGGTAACCCTACATATGAGGAAAAAGTGGATTTTAAATTTTTTGTAGATTTAGCTTAGAATTCTAATTAAAGTGTATGAATACAGTGGGGCTTTTTATGTATACAGCATTAATTTTTTTGTTGTGTTTGAGAAGTGATACGTATTCAGAAGCACACAAAATTAAATAAAATATATACAATGGCTTGGAACTTCTCAGAAAAATAAAACTTTAAATTAAACAGAGTTAAAATAAAATACTTATTATATCTGTACAATAATTTTCATACCTACTAATTTGCTCCTTTAGCAACCTACACTCTTCAGCAAAGTCCAAAGGACTGAACAATGTGATAGGCTCAGGACTGTCATCCCTATTTTCTTCTACAGGCGATCCCCACCGTTCTGCTCTTGTTCTTATTCTGCTAGGTGGATGAATGGGAAGCTCATGATCTTCATCATCCTCATAAACTAGCCCGACCCAAGGATTCGGTTTAGTTTTGTTTTTAACCAATTCAGGAACAATTGGATGTTCCTTAGATGCCTCAAGCTTTTCTACATCTTTCTTACAAAAATCAATATCTTTCACATACGTCACCATTGTCTCATTATTAGGAATATTATTAAGCAAAAGTTGATCCAATAGGTTTGTGACAATTTCAACACCTTCTGAAGGTTTTATTTCCAAAGGGTCATTTTGTACAGTTGCCTCGTTTTTAATACCATGTTTGTTATGTTTTAATCCTTCCTCATGTTGACTAACTTCGAATATATTAAATGGCGAAGGACTCCAAGATAACCCAGCGATCTGGACCAAATGGCTCCGGAACTTGTGCATTATCCTCCCTGTTTTTCGAAGATCTATAACGACAACAAGCCCGTTCTTTAATCCAAACGAAGCCATCCATGAGATGTGCGGATTGACTGACATGCAGGTGACTTGATCCTTCGGTGCAAAAATGTCTTTAATGCAAGTCACCTCGTTGATCCCCAGCCTCCAAATCGTGATCAGACCTTTCTCGTACACAGAAATGATTTTGTCTGGATCGGCAAAGTCGCCAGCCACAAGTTTGTCATTCATCGGAGTCTTATTTTGTTGGTGTTGTTTCAGCACTCCTTTCTCAATGTCCCAAGTCGAAATGTGACCTTCTTCGGAAAAAATAGCAACAGTTTTGTCCGGGTTGCCATAACACGGACTGCATTTGACACACACTATCCGGCAGAAGGTCGGGTAGATTTTTATCTCGTTTGCTTCTTTGTCAGGTTTAGGTTTCAAGACTACAAAACTGGTATAACCCCCATAGATTAAAGTGTCGTCGGGGGCACACGTCATAACCGTTGAGGAGTACCATGACGGAGAAGGTGGGATGGTTAGACTGTTCATATTTGTATTCTGTAACAAAATTAATGTTTGTTTCCTTTGGAATAAAGATTATATGCTTTACAAGTATATCACAGTTGTTTATTATACAAAGATTGATTAGTATTTAACCTCAACAGTTGTATACGTATTTTTCCTTGGATACTAACAATTTGTATCAGTAAAGTAAAATGTTATAAAGGCAAACGATTGAAATTAAACGGTGAAAAGCAATGAATATCATACATACTGCTGATTCTGCAAAATGTGCGAAGAGTGCAACTTTTTTAAATGGTAAAAACAGCAAGTGATTTTAAACCACTTGACAATGACATGAGGGGCGCCATCTATAGACGAGGTTAAAATTACATTCAAATTGAAATTTATTGTTGATCACAATAATATAATAAATAATGGTAAAGTAATAACAAATGTAATAAAATTTAAAAATTATACAATTGTTTATTCACAACAAGGAATAATTTTGTTGCTGCAATTTTGAATTATTTTGTAGGTAGGATTCACCACATAGAATTTGCGAGATTCACTTGTTGGTACAGCGCGCAATATAAAGATGTCGCTTTAGTAGTTCGAATGTTATGGCGCAATTTAAACTTTTGAAGTATGTATTGGATTTAATTATAGATTTGCAGTACATACTATATCTATATCTAAATTATATTATAGAGATCTGATTATCTTTATTGAGCATTATAATAGTATTATCACTATCTTTAATTCATAGTAGATCTTTGAGCGAAATGAAGCATAGACTGTTGGTCAGGTCATTATTTTGTAAATGCAAAATTGATCTCTGAATAAAGGAAGAAAAAATCTTAAGGAAAACAAAATCGAATTTACAGTCTTAGAAGGTAAAATTAAGAGAGAAATAACGAACCTTAAAAATACGCTATGGGACCGAAAATGTAGGAAATTGATAATTATAATTATATTGGTATTGGGAGATCCAAGAAATCATGGAAGTCTTTAGATTATCTAAGAACATAAGAATATGACAAGACGAAGTCTAATATTTGCCTATCGCTATAATTGAAGTGAAACAATATTATAAAGATCTATTACAAGAAAAAAGGCAAGAATCTACTTTAGACAATATATTTTCTCGTACATAATTAATGGAAAAGCGATTTGGGTTGATGTAGAAACTAGTGCAATAAAATAAAGACAAATAGTAAGATTTTATTTTTATATTTTTTTAAACCCTCTCTATTACACTATGCCAGATCAGATAATCATTAATCAAGATGATGGTGACATATCATATAATGATCCTTAAACTCTAGGAAAGAATATCAGAAGTGGGGTTTAGAAATAAACGGGGCCAAATTAAAGTACTTAATGTACAAAGAAAATAATATCCTAAAATTCGGCTTACAGTAACATATTTATACAGTCACTAAGTTTAATTATTTTGAAGTAGTAACAGAAAATGATGGAAAGCAATAAACAATGATGGAAATCAGAATAGTAAAGGTAAAAAGAAAGAAAAGAGAAAAACCACCAACACTTGGTGAAGACGAATTCTGAGAATTATGTCAAAGAGAAATAGAAGACGGGTGTAAAAATCAGGAGGCAGGGAAAAAGACGTTCGCAGAGCATTGTCAGACACTGTAGGTATATTTTTTAAAACGCTACGTCATTGCTAAAATATTTAAGATACGATGAACTTAAAAACAATGCACAAATACTGGATATAAAAAATTACCTCGTTTCTCTTTCTTTTCCCCTTTTCAGATACGCATTAAAGTTTTTTCATTATAGTATGTAGGCCAACGAAGAATTACCAAATCATCATGTGTGTTATTTTTGCATGGTCGTAAAAATACGTTTAATGAAAATTCTCCAGGGGAACGATATATCCGACGGAAATTAAAGTTCAGTTCGATAGTAACCTGGTTCTTTGCTTTCATTTGGGAATAATTATGTGCCATCTTTTTAGCCAATGCATGCAATTTGGCCTGCGTATAAATTATTGAGACATTAACACTTTGTTTTACTTGGAAAGCATTTCATTAAATAAATTCGAAGTTATTTATCTATAATACTTCTAACTTGTTTCTTCTACATTCATGTCTCTTTGTCTACTCTTTTTTTCTCCATCTATTCAATCATCATGCTCTCTTTACAAGATTAAAAAAAATGATGATTTGCTTACAAATTTTAATAAAAAAATTATTAATAAAATGTCCAAGTAACAATATTTTCTAAAATATATAATAAATGTACACACTAAAAAATATTAGCGATTTTACATAAAAATGCGTTACATAATTTTTATTTAATAGTAACCTTGTGTGAAAACGCATAAAATCTGTGTAAAATTACATAAAATTCATAAAATGTATGTAAAAATACATTTTAATGTATTTTTCCCAAAACCTCTGGTAAATATACACAAGTAGTATGCAACATTAAATATAATATGCGATTTTATAATACTCATATGTAATTGTACAGTGCAAATAGAAATTATACGTAAGTTAGTGTTACATGCTCCCTATCACATTATTCATAGTACTTCCTTTGATTTGCCAAAACATTATATATAATAATTAGAAGTAACGGAACCATATTAAACAAACACGTGGAATAATTTGAGGAAGTTGGCGTCTTAGAGGAACATATTAAATAAGTTGATATGCACTAACCAATAGTTACTGGGCCGTATTGTTGCGAATGTAGTAAGTTCGTTCTTTGACTTAAATGCAAATTTATTTACTGGGTTTCTTTACTTTGACTCTGTTAATTGAGAGAAAGGGATAAATGAAAAACAGTAAAATGGCAGAAGCCAGTTTAATATTGAAACATGTAAGGTCTAAGGTCGTATCGTGTGGAT
>JAWQRP010004339.1:0-12026 GCA_033557875.1 Quadriops clusia | reverse complement strand
AATCGCCTAAGCGCTAAATATGCAGGATACATATATACATACATGTTGTTGTTTAACCCGGATTTTCGATATGTCGGATCGGCCGCGGTCCCGGCTAGTCCGACTTAACGAGGTTGCACTGTATTAAGATAAAAAAATGCTTTGAATATTTATATTAAAATGTATATTATTTTCAACGATACACTTACATTAAACAATTCCGTAGTGTACAATTTTACAGAAATTATCACGTTTTCCAGAAGTTGGGATTGTGAGTCAACCTTCGTTGGAAATTAACGTACCAAGTTTGAATAGTGCTCACTGGAATGTAGGTAGCATTGGTATCCATTTCATTCGAAGGTGTCTTTGCGAAACTTAAAGTGTAATTCATAAAGTTTTCCAACATTTTTTGCGCGAAGTTGGCATATGAGACTGTGTCATTGGGTGGTGGGTTTTGTGTTACGTTCGCTATGGGCTCTGAAATTAAACGACTTATATTTAAGATTTCACTAAAAGAATAAAAACGTTCATCTAAATTACGCCCCTTACCAATGGAAATCCCAATTTGGGCATTGTGACATATGGCTTGTTGGCCAAATGCACAGGTGAATTCGTTATCACAGATTTCATCCAATTTCTTCAACGAGGATATTTTGAAAATAGCTGACGGTTTGTCATTCGAAATGTGTCCAAGCAGTTGCCAATTCGGAGGAGCGTTTGTGTCGGGCCAACTAAAATAAACTGGAAACACTAATTCTTTGAAAGTTTGATCAAACACTTAACTAAAGTTCCATACCTTGTCCAGCTACTCCTTCTGGAAAAGGGACTTGTCCGGTTAGGAATACTACAATGTGGTTAATATTATCTGCCTCTAAAATAGTCGTGAGAAATTGGGTTTCGTTTATTTGTTGAAAATCCGTTTGCACCTAAATTAAAAATATAATTAATAGAATAATAAAGTTAAACGTGTTGATTTTAATTATTTCCATAATTTTTGACGTTATCCCGGCTTTATCGCTCTATATGGACATGTACCTTTAGAACCTAACAAATAATTTAAAGGAAATAAATTATTGATATAAATAGTAACTTGCCAGTCTTCCGGAAACAATTAGGCCTAGCATTATTAATTTGTTAGTATTTTAGCAGAAAAACACCCTATACAAATTAAAGTTTTTATCTTTAAACTTGCTTTGAACCCATACGAACTTGTTCATGATACTGTAATAAGTGAAGCTAGTCAGGGATATTTTTTGAAGTGTGTCCATCCATAGATGGAGAATATTTTCTAGATTGCGCATGAAATTGACGTAGCAATCCTGCGTACGTCGATGGACAACATTGAAATTCTATGGATGCACCAACTTCACCTCTTTGAATTGCTTTATGCTATGGTTTTATGCAAAATGGCGGCTTTTGGAGTAAGCTTGTGTTATTATCATCGTATTGTTTAAATTCTAAGAAAAGTGCGATTCTTTTTGGAGTAGAAAGAATAATTTTGGTAAGAACTAAATTTGACTTTGGTGTACCTCGAATTTTATTTTTTTAAAGCAAGCACCGCCTCAGTAGGCTTGGAAATACCATTACAAATGCCAAGGGTGTAGAGTAGACTTTGTTGACTTATGCCGCTCTTAAATTAATACAAGAAGTTTTAAAGGAAAATTCATAGTTTATTTAGCATAAGATATCACAAATCAATGCTATGTACAATAAAATGTGCACAAGTCCAGTTGTAATAGACTTATCTTAACTGTGGCCCTATTTCGTGCAGTGTTGTATTGAATGAACATTTAATAATGGTTTGAACACATTTTATCAGTTTACTGAAAGTTTCAGTTCCATACTTTATATTCTTACTTAATATTAATCAGAAATATTCAAATTACCTTATTTTTTGATTTAACCAAAATTTCATGCAAGTTTCACAAGTTCCGATAATCTCTTGTTGCTACGTTTTCATATCAATCTTAAATCTAGATTCTTATAATTTGACAGGCATTTGTTTATAATCAAAAGCATGGATATTGTTAGGCTAACCACATACATATTATACAACTTTTAATTGAGAAACAGTTTATTTTAACATTTAAATATAATGATGATTCCTTTAAAAGTCTATAGCCCGGTTGCACCAAACGAAACTTAAGTCCTAGTCGCGACTTAAATTCAGAAGTCCGTCATGCACGAGCTAAAAATTGCTTAGAACTTTAGTGGACGCTATGAAAATAGGGTAGCCATATAAGTTGGCTAGTCTATGAGTTCGCATATTATCGAAGAGATGGTTTGATGAAAAATGCAAACAACTATCGATCGGCAGCTTTGTCCAGTGCCATGTATGGGTATGCGCATACCCTCGATTAGACAGTCTTACCTTATGATTTGATTGTTCATAGTAAAATCTTTATAGCAACTGTTGATTATGTATGCATTTTTAACAACTAAACTTTGAAATAAAAATGTTGATTCAAAGTAGTCTTCTGAAAAAAGAATTTAAAAAAATTGAAACATAAATGTAGATTTATTTTTTTTTATTATTAATTTAATTAAACGGATTTTTAAAAGTTTGAAGTTTTCCTTGAATACCACAGAGTGTAATACTAAACTTTGAAAATAAAATAAATTTGAGTATATACCTACTTAATTGTCTTGTTAGTTTTCTCTCTAGATCAAGACAATTATTAAGTGAAAACAACAGATCACACGATAGTGACATATATCTAAACAAATGTGTGTAATGTTTAAACATCCGTGAGTGAATTTTGAAAGTATTATGTTTCCTTTTTTTTTGATAATTATAAGAAAAGGACAATCCTTGCTTAATAAATTTATATTATGTATACACGCTACATGTTTCGGTCGCCAACTGCAACCATCATCAGGTGCTTAGTCTGAATTACAAAAATTGCAAGTTTGAGAAACAACAAGAACTGCCAACAAGGACAAAAACATTTCTCTGGAACAGTCGCTGTCTTGAGTTAGAAACATTATAATGTTTAACAATAGTTTAAATTTTACTTTTGTTCTCACCGCGCCGACGCGAAACTTTACTACAACAAAATGTAGGCGACACACATGAAAAAATACTACTAAAATCGGTATTACATTTTTTCATGTGTGCCGCCTACATTTTGTTGTGGCAAACTTACATTGCTGGAAGTAAAATTCGTTGCCAAGATCACATCTCGCAACGAATTCCACTGCAGCGCCTCTACATTTCGAAACGATTTATTAATGATTTTTAGCTATGCATTTCTCCCATAAGGTGACATGTCTAGTTACATATATTCCTTTGTCTATGGTGTAATTAAGTTATATTCCGATCCTACACAATATACTATGCATAACAAATTATTTTTATACTACTATCTTAAATGTAATATTGGAAAAAAAAGGAATCTTAAACTGCTTACCTTATATATAATAAATTTACATTGTTGGAAATACATAATATTATTTCATAAGAAATTTATGGGTGTTTCAAAGCTACAAGCAGTTCTTTGAATACAACGACTACAATGACATAACATGACCTTTTAACAACATATCATATACATATATAAAGATTAAAACGACAATAATTTTTTTACGTTCTAGCATAATGGCAAGTCCATCTCCCCAGAGCAGCCCTATGCCACCACCGCAAGCACCGAGCCCCATGGGTCCGCCTATACAGAGTCCTGCACCTCCTCCGTCTCCTCATAGTCCTTACCAAGGGCCCCCTATGAGTGGACATGTAAACGGACCTCCTCCACATAATATGCCACCTGGGCACCCCAACATGGGCCCAATGCCCAACGCAGGAATGCCACCTGGTGGCCACCAGCATCCAATTGGTTCTGGACCCTCTAATCAACACATGCCGCCACAGCACCCTGGAATGCCTTCTCTTGGTCCGCAGCCTCATCCAGGAATGCACCCAAGCCATCCCCTTCCCACAGGTGCCCCTCAAACGCATCAGGGAAGCCCTGCCTCTAATCACACTCATCCGGGAGGTCCAAATGTTCACCAGCCTCCTCCGCCAGGTCCTCCAGGTCATTTAGGTATGCCCCCTGGGCAACCTAACCACCCAGGCCCTGTCTCTAATATGCCACCTCATCCTTCTGGACCGCCCTCATCACAAGCGATGCCCCCTCAACCTCATCCAGGACAGCCTCATCCAGGAATAGGAGGACCACCTCCTGGGCAAAACCACCCATCAATGCCACCCACAATGGGACCTGGACATAATATGCAGCAAGGCCAATCATATTCAGGTCATCCTATGCCCTTACAACATCCACCTCAGCAAGGCCAGGCAAGTTTATTTTTAACAATGAAACATTTTTTTAAAGGGCTAAATAGACTCAGTAAGTGAAACTAGTTAGTTTCATCTATTTATTTACTTGGTCAAAAAAGCAAGCTTTCACCCAACCTCTTGGGCATCATCAGGCCTGCAAACACACAAAAGTGGCCACGAGTTACAAACTATCCGACATTATATTCAACATTAAAATAAAGCTATGTGAAAAAAAAATTTAATTAAATTTTACCTTTAACATGTGAATTTTTTGTTGTTGATGGAAACACAAATATATCTATTTATCAATGTAAATCGAAAGCAATTAATTTGTGCTATGATGTTATTCTTGAAAGTATTCTAAAGTTATACTGTACATTTGAACATTGACAGAATATTTTGTTTTAAATATAAATAATTTATTTGTACTAGAAGCCATATTTCCGCAATAGCAAGAATTCACTGGTTATTGTTTACTTCTCCGTTTGAGGAGACGTATTTAGATGTTTGTAATAGGTTATTTTATTTAAAGAATTTGTTCTGTTTTTCAAGATTGTTTATAATGAAATCATAAATTAAACATCTGCTTGAATATAGATTTTTTATTTTATTTGGTTATGTTTCGCACCGTCAATGGCGCCTCATCTGATCAAACTGTTCAATTTATTGATACATTAAAACTAATGCGTAATTGACTAAAATATTTAATAGAATGAACACAAATTAACAAATTTTCCAACAACACATTAAGTATCTAGCTAGACAAATTGATTTGTCTTGTATCAAAGCTAGATTTAATGTGATATTGGAAAATTTGTTAATTTGTGTTCATTCTTTTGGAAATTTTAATCATTTACACATTAGTTTTAACCTATCAATAAATTAAACAGTTTGGCTTGATGAGGCGCCATTGACGGAGCGAAATGTAGCCAAGTAAAATAAAAATCTATATTCAAGAAGGTGTTTAATTTATGGTTAGGTTATTTTATTACTTGCGATATTAAAAAACATGTTTTACGACTAATTTTTTTTTTAAATGTGGTCTTCATAAGACTTGTCTCTTAAAAATATTCACAAATTAAATAAATTTACAAGTTAAACTGCATAACCAAAAGATAAACGTAATACAACAAAAATTTGAGAATATTTTTATTATCTCATCTGTGGTTCACTTATGGGTACAAGCATAATGTACATCAGAATGACTGGAGAATTATAATTAAAAATTATAATATGCGTAAATATGTTTTCAAGGTAAAGTTGTATTACATTTAAGTATTGTTTAAATTATTTAAAAGCTCCAGTCATAATGAATTGAATTGTCCATATAAAGACTTGCATTGTCAGCACGCATTAACTGCGTTTTGTTTTTTGCCTTAGAATCATATTGTACACTGTTTCTATGTAGACATGAAGCCATCTACTTAAAAACTAACCTATTAATAAAATTATTGACTTCACACAAGCACAACATTCACTCCCTGCTTCTCTGAAATATTTCAGAATTTTCTGGTCTTAGTACAATTCATAAAACATAATAGAAAAAATTAAAAATTCGTTTAGTTATGTATTGAAATTAAGAATCAATTATCACATTACTTCTAAGGTGAATAAATAAAAGTCTCTTAAAAGTGATATTATATGTATTCATAACATTAATAAATGCTAAAATTATACTATTCTAATCAAGTAAATACTAATAATGAATATTCAAGTAATGATACTAGATCTCTACATTATGTCGTGCTAAATATATTTCAATCTATTTTATACAAGGTCAGCTTCTCGTTCAGTAGCCACAAATTGTTCGGCTAATTCTTTGGTAGCCGCAGCAATAAAATTTGGATTCATCAAATCAAATTCTTCACCTACAAAAACAAAAGCCAGATAAAATTGTTACAAAACTAAATATTTAAAAAAATATATTTGTTTTTCCCTAACATTAACCCGGGATCGGTCGCTAATGTGTCGAAATGACCGACAAATATTTATATTGCTCACATTAATTAGGTTAATAAAAGTAAACATAATTTCTACGAGCATTTACATCATTTCTCACACATCTAACACTATTTCCTTCATTTATAGTGTCATATATTATTCGGTCGAAATGACCGCTATGCGAAAGCTCCCGTAAAACCTAAATGCGCGACCGATCCCGGGTTAAGAAAGTTTGCACTTACCGTTAGAACTGCAAACAAAGCCTCCGGCTTCTCTAACGATTAAAACACCTGCTGCAGCATCCCAAGGGTATAAACCATCACACTGGTATGCGTCGGAGATACCTCTTGCAACATAACACAACCCAAGGGCTGCACAACCAAGTGATCTTATTCTGAAAAACAAATTTCAAACAATTTAAGTGGTTAATATAAAGCCAACTGTTTTAAAATTACTAAAAGCACAGTGGTAATAATAAATACCAAGGTTAGTATCAGGAACTCACCCTTGAATAATGCCAATTAAACGGGTAAAGCGTCTCAGGTATAAATCTCTGAATTTTTCATTCCTTGCCAAGCTCAGCTCATAATTAATAACAGATTTGCTAATATCTAGAAATAAAATAAATAAATTATTAAAACTTCTGAAGCAGGTACATTTTTTCACTGACTCACTCAAATTTCCTAAGCAGTAGGTGTTAATAAAATTATAATTATTCATAATGTGTTATTGCTTCCTAGGTAGTAAAATTTCCCCATGCATAATTAAGAATCGTGGTTTTTTTGGAGGAAAAAACAAAAAGTTATTTTATATTACAATGACACATGCTGTTTAAATTTGAAGTTTTATTATGTGAGATTTTATGCTCTAAACAAACACATTTTTGCTCTCGTAGACATTAATTAAGATAGTGTCGCAAAAATTCAAACAACTGGATTAAACTTTAATATATTTATAATTCAAATTAATTTATGATGCAAACTTTATTTATGTATGTATGTGTATTTCAACATGCTAAAACACAACCTTGAAGATTTAAATAATATAATACTTTTTTGTTCTGGATTATCATAAAAGATATTTTTCTTATGTAGCAAGCTCACCTGTACAATTGTTGGTGGATATTTTTTCTCCGTTCAAATAAGCACCCTCTCCTTTCTTAGCGACATACAACTCGTTCATATAAGGGTTGTAAATTATGCCAAGCATTTGCTCTTTATTTATAGTCAGACCAACAGATATGCAAGTAATGGGAAAATTTCTTACGAAATTTGCCGTCCCATCTATTGGGTCTATAATCCAGGTAGGATCATCTGTTAACTTGGCTATGTTCCCCGAAATGGCCGATTCCTCTTCACCAATAAATCTATTTCAATAAATAATTATTAGGAATTAGAAATGTTAGAATGGTAGCATTATTTTTGAATCGTAACACTGGCACTTACTTGTGATGAGGATATTCTTTCTTAATTCTCGTAATCAGCTTTTCTTCAACTCTTTTGTCATATTCAGTAACCAAGTCAAAATCCTCATCCTTTGTTTCAATTTTTATGTCGCAAGCACTAGCAATTTCCTTAAAAAAATGGCAAAAATTGTTTACCTTTCATTTAATATATTTAATTTATTGCAATTATTATTATTATAAAAATAGTGTACGACAGAAAAATGTTTAATACCTTCCCGGCTTCTTTAATTAAAGGCAACACAAAGTCACAGTAAGAATGGATGTTATGTTCACTCATTTTGACTGTTGCACTTCTGATAGCTTCTGCTGAATAATTAAAACTGAGAGAGAGATTTTAGATAATAAGTACCTATCTGGATAGACCTTGGGATATCTAGACTAGAATGACTTTCTAGGCTTACAGCATAAATGTATTTTTTGAAGGTCAGTAAAAACTTCCTAATAGGCGAATGTTGTTTATATATTTTTTTTAACAAATTTTAAATAATTGCAGTTGACATTTCCCTACAATCTTTAAATTTATAAAAAAATTAACTCTCATTTACTTTAATATTAATTAAATAAATTTTATTTCTGTTTAGAATCCTTCATCTTCTCCTGGGCCACAAGGACCTCCGCCGGGTCCAGGGCAGCCTCCTCAAGGCCAAGAGAACTTAAATGCTCTTCAAAGAGCAATCGATTCGATGGAAGAAAAAGGTCTTCAGGAAGATCCACGATATTCCCAACTGCTTGCATTACGTGCAAGAAGCAATGGAAATAGTTCCATATTTAGCCAGACTCAAATGTCGCAGCTCCGGTAAGTGGAAACTGCTTGAACTTAGCAACATTTTAATCGTCATGGAAACTAAAATATAATTAACGTTTATATTAGAGCACAAATTATGGCATATCGGTTGCTTGCCCGTAATCAGCCCCTTCCTCAGAATATGACAATGGCAGTACAAGGAAAACGACCGGATGGCACGCCACAATGCCCGACTCCACCTCCTATGAATTCTTATCAACCCCAACCTGGACCTGGACAGCCTCCAACGGTAAGTTTTTGTTAACTGCTTGAGTTATGCACACTGTATGTAGTTAATATTTCTTTCGAATAGATTTATAAATACTGCTTCAGTATTTTTCAAATAGAGGCTTGAAATTGTTATGCGATCGAGCATCCGGCTAAGGTGTAGTTTTATTATATTATCATGGAATATTTAAAAAAAATTCCTTTATTTCTTTCCTGCACTACAAACATAAACTGTCCTAACACAAACATAGATGCTTTACTTTAAATGGTTTGCGGATAATTTGTTAACTAAGGTTTACTTAAAATGTTCCTGTAGCAGTTAAATAAACATGCATTGTACACGAACATTTGCCTGGATTTAAGGGTTTGCTTTACAAGTAGACATAGCACAATCATGGAAACTTCCTACCAAATTTCTTGCTGCACAACAAAAAAACCTAACCTTCGTAGAACTCTTTTTTTTTAGAATTTTGCATGGTAGTTATTTATTGTGCTGTCTATACCGAGTCTTATCTTCAAAGTGTACTCCTATTATAGGGTGTACCCCAAACAGAAGCGAACGAAACTCCCCCTTCTGATAGCGGGGTTATTCAGCAACAAATGCGCCCCCCTGGTCCCCCTGCGGGACCACAACCACCCACATCAACGCCAAGTGCAAGTGGCCCCCCTGTTGCGCCACAGCAGGTAACTTTTGAAACGTTTTGAAGGCAATCTTTAATCTGTAACAAAGCATCCATGCTTTAAACTAATTAATTTTACGATTGATTGGTGCAAGTAATTGAAAAAATTGGTTAACCACTTTAAATAGGTCGAGACAAAATTGCCGTAATGCTCCAGCTGAAATAATTATGAACTTAACCTTCAAAAGAGAGAGTGTTGGTTCATATAATTTACTTCTATTTTTTTCTTATATGCGGGCGTAATATTGCTTTTGTTAATAAAGTCATTTAAAATTAACATTTTGGTAGGGCAATTTATTTCTGTCATTCACCTTTAAAACAGTTAAGTAACACTAAACAATTTTAAGCTTCTTATTTTATTAAGGATATGTCTGTCACACCTATTAATTTGTGACTGTCTATATGAAATGGAAACAAATCTTCACGGGGGTCAAATTAAAAAAAAATTAAAACCAAAAAGTCGATTTTTTAAAATCTTTTTTAGTAAATCGACTTTCTTGAAACTTTAGCCTAGTGAAGACTTGGTTCCTTTTCCTATTGACGGTCACATTTATTTTTCCAGCACTATCCCCAAATTGCAATGAATGAAAACAAGTTCTACATTGCGAATGCAGAATGTACAGCACTTGTCATTATTCCTAACTATAAGGTTTTATGCTAAATTTTTCATTTAGGGTCAACCAACTAAAGGAGGACAAGCTCCTCTGGCTCCAGGAAGTCAAGGTATTCGACCTGCAGCTCCGGCTCCATCTCAGACAAACCAACAACAACCATCAGTTAAACAAAATAGAATTACAACATTGCCAAAACCATGTGGAATTGACCCATTAGTGATTTTACAAGAAAGAGAAAACAGGTAACGTTTTCTGTTTGAAATATGAGTCATTTGATGAGTAATGTGTTTTGATTTAATCCCATGATGTACACTTTTTTTTTGGAGCGTTAAAGTTCAACAATATCATTTTTTTACCTTCTTTTCCATCAGTGGTACAAATTCTTTCCGCCAATATTAGAGGACTACCTTGATGTTTTGATTATCTTGGTTTTTTTAATTATATGAAATGTTTTCAATATGTGCCTGGCAAAATAATAATAATAGGTCATTATTTCTTAGTTAACAACATATACAAAACACCGAGTTATTTTTCAAAGTGCCATTTTTTCGGATAAAGGAGAAAGACTTTCTACACAGATGAAACAATAGTTTTTTAATTGTCTTATTGAATATCAAAGCATAAACAAAGGAATATAGTAACTAGACATGACATCTTATGAGACATGCGTAGCAAAAAATCATTAGTAAATCGTTTGGAAATGTAGAGGCGCAGCAGTCGAATCCGATGCGAGTTTGGCAACAAATTTTAGTTCCAGCAACGAAAGTTTGCCACAACAAAACGTAGACGGCACACATGAAAAAATTTAATACCGATTTTAGTAGTGTTTTTTCATGTGGGCCGCCTCCGTTTTGTTGTGGCAAACTTTCGTTGCCAAAATCACATCTCACGTCGCATTCGACTGCTGCGCCTCTACATTTCGAAACGATTTACTAATGATTTTTTGCTACGCATATGTCTCATAAGGTGTCATATCTAGTTACTATATTCCTTTGTCTATGATCAAAGGGATATTAGAATTGATCGTCAAATAAATTATTGTGACATCTGTCGAAAGTTAAAATGAAAACACGATGTTGATAAAGTAAAGTTTGCTACTAAAATAAAGCTCTGGAGTAGCATTCCCATGTAACGATTATCTTTTGTCCGTTTTGAAACATTTCTTGGCAAAATGGTTTTCTCACACAATATAAGTATGTAACATCACTTCATCAACTTTCAAAAACCTCGCATTTCTGCAATTTCGTTGAGATTTTTCTGGAGTACCCTCTTACATTTTCTGGTTTAACTAATTTTCAAATCTACTTATCTTTAGTTTCTAGTTGCAGAGTTGACTAACAGATGTCGCTAGTCAGAAATCACCTGAAAAGCTCCACTAAATTAAGGGCTTTTTTAAAGTACAGTAAACTCTCGATTATCCGCGGTCTATAGGTACACCTAAACAATAATTTTTTTCAATTTTTTTGAAAATTCCGATCTTGTATTTTTACTTAAATGCGCCAGCTGTACAATAACTGTGAACGCATGAGTCACAATTTCCCAGTAGGTAGGAACTCTTCTTACTCCGTTACTTTTGAAAGATTTTTCTCATAATTCACGTTTTAGTTTCTGTTAACTTTGTATTGGAATCGTTTGTATATTTAAATAACCAATTTTAGTTTACTGTACAACGTCAGAAAAAAATTAGTAAGTAATAAGACTGAAAATGTCCCATCGAAGAAGCAAATGTAATTAAAATAAGAATGAGAGAATGCATCATCAGAGGGATTTGTGAACAAAAGGATAAACTAATGAAATTTGCATTAACATCGGATAACTCCTCGATGAAAAAGAGAAAAACTAGTAAAAGAAGCCCTGTACTTATGAGGAACTAGATACACCATTTTTAGAGTGGGAGACTCAGAACATATATATATATATATCTATATTAATAAAATCCAAATCCCACTGACTCACTGAGTCACTCACTGACTGATTCATCAGCAAATCTCAAAAGTGACTCGGTCGATTTACCTGAAATTTTGCACACTGCCGTGGAGGGGCCATGCGATGTCAGCTA
>JAWQRP010004338.1:0-12027 GCA_033557875.1 Quadriops clusia | reverse complement strand
ATGGCGCCACCATCAAGCGGGAAATAATAACTCATAGGTGTCTAGGTAATAATGTACGACATTACAGTTTAGTTTTAAGTCAAAAGTAGGCATGTAAAGTGCGTATTACATACGCTCGGGAGAAAAAAAGATTTATTCTCACGGGTACTAAGATCCAAAATAATACATCAATTAGCTCAATTTATTTACCTACTGTATTTGAAAGTCGACCTTTCGCCTCATATTTTTAGTCATATTCCTAACTTGAAGTTAAAATTCTTTCTCGCAATACCTCATAATTGCAAAAGACAAACACATTAAAATATATTATAGTATTTTACAATGTTAGTCACAAATCTTTACTTTTCGGTTTAACAATATTGTTTTGATAAGTCAACTACAGTACAACTATGTTACCTACACCTAAAAGCAATAATTTGAGATTAATATTGTAAATAATACACTGGTCTGCAAAATTAAGGGAACACCTACGAGCGAGCAAAAATGTCGGTCATTTTCAAGACTCTGTAACTCAGAGCTTAATGACCATCCAAAAATATTATACATATCATTTTAAAGGAAAAACTTTCCACTTTTTGATGTCTTAAGCAAAAAGTTTCTATTTCTTAAGAGTCCCCCTTTTCCACACGAGAAATGAAAGGCCGAAATTTTTCCGTAAAATTTTCAAATTTTAAACACGTCCACGGACCCCAATGATTTTTTCTGATTAGTTTCTCCAATTGCATCTTGTAGCATGAACTCTTCTCTATGTGCTCAACTTTAATTCATTTTTTTGTGACAATTTTAAACTAACCTATTGACAATCAAAGAAAAAATCGCACCTTTGTCTCTTGACAGTCATAACTTCCGGTAGCAAATAACAATATGCAGTTAGTCTACGGCATAAGAAATCTTAGGACATTCTTTTCAATGATGTTGAGTGCAATTTTTCATAGCTTGACTTTTTATTAGGTTAATTTCGTTCAAAAATAACCTTGAAATTTACCAATTCGCCGGGCCGTATGAAAACTGTGGTCACATCGAGGACATGGGTGATAACATTGCGAAGTTTACGTTTTTTATAAGTAAAACCTATCAGTAAAACATTTGCAGAATTTCAAGGCGATCAAAAAACATTTTTTGATCGTCTTTAAACTTTACCCATGTTTTACTTATAGGTTTTGCCTATAAAAAACGTTAACATTATAATGTCAACGTCCATGTTCTCAATGTGCCCACAATTTTTGTACGGCTCTGCGTATTGGTGAATTACAAGGTCATTTTTGAACGAAATAAACCCAATAAAAAAGTCAAGCGATTAAAAATTGTACTGAACTAAATTGTAAAGCATGTCCTAAGATTTCTCATGCCGTAGACTAAATGCATATTGCTATTTGCTACCGGAAGTTACGACCGTCAAAAGACAAAGGTGCGATTTTTTCTTTGATTGCCAATAGGTTAGTTTAAAATTTACTAAGAGTCCGGGTCAAGAAGATGGATATATTAATAATGCAAAGAGGCAGTACTTTCTTGACTATTTATTTGATCGTTGGGTGACCGGTTTCGCTAGATCAGTATCTTCGGACCCCTTCAAAAGAACATTTGCACATCAAATTTCACATAAAACAATAAATTGGAAAATTTCTTAACAAGAGTATAATGAGCAAATTAATTGGTAAAATTGGTTAAACTTATGGTACATGTAGCCAGTTTCTCAAAGAGTGTGATGCACATCAGAGTTGCAATTGTAATCACAAAACAAAACAAAACAAACAATAATATCAAAACTTGCTTAACATATGAATTCGCTAACCAACTTATAAAATCTTGGCAAATGACTAGAGTATCAGGTACAAATTCCTTTCTTTTTTCGAACATGTAATTAAGCGAAAAAAATTTTTAGTCTATAACGTGTCGTCGTGAATATCGAAATGTGCTGGAAGTTAAAGACTTTTTAAACGGATTCCAAATAAAAGCAATACGAACATATCTAAGATATGCGCAAGACGAAAAAGAAAAAGAAAAGAAGAGAGAGGGAGAGAGGAGCAAGGTACTATTCAGGCAGGTATTTGAATAAAGGCTTATACTTTAAATCGCAATGATCATTTAGACAAACATAATTGAAATCTCTCTTAAGACGATCGATCTCGAGACTTTTCAAAAGTTTGAGTTTATGATCCTTTTGTTCTTCGTGCAATAATTTGATGTTTTGAGAGTCTACCTTGAGTCCCGTTTCATGCAGAGTAAATCTTGTCTTTTGTTGGTGTTTTATTTTTACTGTTATTGAGAAGTTTCATGATATTTAAACCTGTTTTAAATATAAATTTTATAACATCTTCAAAGCTTATAATATAGATATCATATTTAAAACAGGTTTAAATATCATGAAACTTCTCAATAAAAGTAAAGATAAAACTCCAACATTAGAAAAAAGTGGAGTCTACAGAATAGATTGTTCTTGTGGTTGTTCATACATTGGAGAAACCGGTAGAAGTATAAAAACTCGACTAAAAGAACACACAAAAGACAAGATTTACTCTACTATAGGAAAACACTTGCATGAAACGGGACACAAGGTAGACTTTCAAAACATCAAATTATTGCACGAAGAACAAAATGGACATAAACTGAAACTTTTGGAAAGTCTCGAGATCCATCGTCTTAAGAGGTTTCAATTATGTTTGTCTAAATGATCATTGCGATTTAAAGTATAAGCCTTTATTTAAATATCTGCCTGAATAGTACCTTTCTCCTCTCTCCCTCTCTCTTCTTTTCTTTTTCTTTTTCGTCTTGCGCATATCTTAGATATGTTCGTATTGCTTTTATTTGGAATCCGTTTACAATCTTTAACTTCCAGAACATT
Organism: Quadriops clusia; assembly: GCA_033557875.1. Classification (NCBI taxonomy): domain Eukaryota; kingdom Metazoa; phylum Arthropoda; class Insecta; order Coleoptera; family Hydrophilidae; genus Quadriops; species Quadriops clusia. The sequence goes on along the minus strand of JAWQRP010004338.1, from coordinate 9,185 downwards.
TCGATATTCACAACCACACGTTATAGACTAAAAAATGTTTCCGCTTAATTACATGTTCGAAAAAAGAAAGGAATTTGTACCTGATACTCTAATCATTTGCCAAGATTTTATAAGTTGGTTAGCAAATTCATATGTTAAGTTAAGCAAGTTTTGATATTATTGTTTGTTTTGTTTTTTTTTGTGATTACAATTACGACTCTGATGTGCATCACACTCATTGAGTGCCATTTTAAAATTGAGAAGGTAGCTTACAGAAGAGTTTCTGCTTGAGGAGAACTACCGATTAGTTGTGATCCGGGTTTGTGACTTCAAGATGCGAATATCGCAAAAGCGATAATTACTGTAATTATGTAATTGATACATTCGTAAAATTACAATCTATGAAATTTCTGTTGTACTGTTACAGTGATTACGTAAATTTACATTTTGCTTTTTCGGGACCGTAAATTTACAAAAATATTGGTAAAATTACACCAATTTTAGTATATTTACATAATATTTTCATTTTGTATTAAAATTCGTAGAATAATATATATTTACATTGTTTTTGTAATATTTTCAACGCTTAATGTTGTTAATTTACAATGTATTTCTTAAAACAAGAAATTAGTGGGGTATACCATACATCGGGGTCCACCCGGTAAAAAAGAGAAAAATTAGTAAATAATTGGTCCAAACATGTGGAACCTATTATGCAAAACTTTACATAGGAATCAATTAAATATTAAATACCTTGAGAAAACAGACAAAAAGGAAATAAATCTATAATATATAATTAAAAAATCCGTATGAAGTTAATATAAATATTAAGTTTTTAGTTATATCATTTATATTTTATAAAAAAAATATACTGTCCAGAAGAAGCTCTCAAAGTAATGAGCAAAACGTCGATGAAAAGAACAAAGAAAATTAAAGTATAATAATAATAATAATAATAATATTTATTCAAAATAATTACATTGTACATCAAATGCATAAGAATGAAAATGAAAACCGGAGCCTTTATTAGATCTCCTTCTGAATCCTCACACCCTCCAGGAATTCCTCAATGGTATAGAATGCTCCCTGAAGGAGCATGCGCTTAATTTGCGCTTTGAATTGTCGCTGGGGCAATACTCTGTACGCGCTAGGAAGTTCATTGTATTGTCTCGGACCCATATTCCTGGACAACGAAGATGCCAGTCTGTAGAAGTCTGTCTGAAGCTTATCGCAGCTTCTTGTGCGGTGTTCGTGTATATGTGTTCTTGTTGTGTACTTGAATTCGTTGGTTTTTACGAATAACAGTTGTTGAAGGATACATTCTGAAGTCACCGTCAATATCCCAATAATTAAAAAATTTCTGTATTAGACCTTTAGATTCCCCTTACAACAGTCAGTCCAAATAAAGCTGGTCGTCAAAAAGGGACATTACGTTTATTATATGCATGCAATAGTGTGAAACGTGCGTAAAAAATTGCCTTTGAAGTCCGAACAAAGTTAACTATCAGGACGGCCTATTCCGCCGAATTAAATGTCCCATCTGCTGTCTTGGAATTCCAAATATGTATCACTCACTAGAGAACTCGTAACGTGATCCGAGTTCTGGGCGTATCAATAGCCGCTATAGCTCCACCTCAAAAATTATTCTTGGTTGCATACCATCAGACATCGAGCCATCAAAAATAGCTTCGCTTTTACGTTTTTTTTTGAAAATTAGGGATCACATTAAAAAAATTTATCAAAATAAAATTAATTATTTATTGTTACCTTTGTCCGGACGGGAGTTTTTTTCCTTTTGGTATGACAACAAGGCATAAAACTAAAAATTTAGGATAAAAGGACATCGTCCAGACGTACAGAATGATAATTAAAACCTTTTGGCGAAAACCGCACATTCCTAGGTTAAATAGCGTCGGAAAAATCTGCAATACTAGGTTTGCCTTGCTGCTCAACGCTCTTAAGGAACCGATTCCATATGTTGAGGCTGAAATTCATTTTATAAGGTTGACTCCTCCCTAATTTAATGGGAAGGCGGAAAGTATATTTATAATAATATGATATTATTTGAAAGAAAATGAAAAAAAAAGTTTTGTATAATTTTTTTTGTAATTAGAGGATAGCTTCCTAGATATTTGTCAAGAAAACAGTGATTTCAGAAATTTGGTTTATTTAGGAAGTAGCCTAATAACCCTTTAGAGAAAGAAAATAATTTTATATTATTTCATAAATGTCTAAATATTTATTAAAAATATCAACGTCGTTCATCTCACTCACCAGAGGGCTCCTACAATTCGAATCTATAAAATATTGTTTTATAGTGTCTTTGTTCGTGCTGTACAATATAAAAACCATGGAATGATAATTACATGAAGATCTCGGCAAAATTTTATTTGAAATAGTATTTATCAATTCATTGCTATTCAAACCAAAAGGTTTTGAAAAATGTATAACATAATTTGGGACAGAGGGAGTAACTTCTTTTATTAGAGCCATTTGTTATTGTTTAATATCCGGCCTAACAGATGTAAATATGTATAGACAAGAAATGTGTTCCCGAACTATCCAGAAGTTACTCGATAATTTGGAAAATAAATTTTATTTAATATATTTAATAAGGCTTAAGGAAAAAAATTGTTGACAAAAAAATATAAATTTATTTTTTTTTATTATCTTACATAATTTATGTATGTATTAATATAATATTATCGGCAGATCGCCATTCTTTCCGTAAGGTTTTTGATCAAATTTTGGCTTAAATATGACTGAATTTCCTTAATAACTTAACAATTATTGTCTTTAAGGTTGTTGGTTGTTTGTGGATTACTTTCATACTATTTATCTTACAAAAAGTTTCAAAGAAAAAAATTAGGGACATTAAATCGTACTAAAGAATATTCTATGATTCAGGTTTAAGATCATGAGTTAACAATATTTTGTAGACATGGAGAGACATATAGTACCTTTGGTTAAAGTTCGTTGCAGAGAGCATTTACTCATGCTTTTGTTGAGAATGGTGGCGTAATGAGATCCTTGAAATTTTGTAATAATATTGAGAATTCCGTTTTTACTCCGCACATGATCTTACCAAAAGATATTTGAAGCTTTCGAGTTGACTTTATTTCCGTAAAATGTTTGTGCAATTTTAACACGTTCTTTGGTTGTGAATCTTTACGTTATTAAATTTGCCTGACTTGTCGATGACACGTGCGCACTAAAAAAATCTCTGTTCAGAAATGGCGCTAAATTTACATCGTGCAGTACATATTGGGACTTTCTATATGTATAATATATTCACATATTTAGAAGTAAAATACAGATCTAACATAATAATATGTATTGTATAAAACAGCTATTTGAAAAACAATCAAATAAAAATGAGCATTGAGCGCAAATGTTTAGACTACTAGTTTAAAGCATACGTTCTCAATACTAAACCACTTTAATTCCCAAAAGCCTCGATTTAGAGTCAGTGTATTCACTCATGCTGAGGAACGATAAGTTATATGTGATACTAGTAACTTCTTGCTACTTGTGCTAACTAATATACTTATGTTCCAGAATTATGGAGAGAGAAGGAAATAACGCGCTATTCCCTGCACCAGAGAAACACGTTCAAAGCAAAGCAGAGTTGTTCAGGCTGTTGCAAATTGGTACAAGTAAAAGAGCAACAAGTTTTACGAAGATGAACGAAGAATCCAGTAGGTCTCATGCAGTACTCTCATTAAATATTCAACTACACAAAGAAAATGATAATAACGAAGAGGTGATGACAAATGGTAAAATTAACTTTGTGGACCTAGCAGGAAGTGAAAACATCGGAAAGTCTGGAGCAGTAAATAAGCGAGCCTGTGAAGCTGGAAAAATAAACCAAAGCTTATTAGCCATTGGAAGGGTCATTAATGCTTTAGTCGATAAAAGTCCTCATGTGCCCTATAGGTATTAATCAACAGTAATTTTATGTTTAATAACCTTCATAATTTTTTATTACGATGCCATTTACTTTCAGAGAATCTAAGTTAACACGAATTTTACAAGACAGTCTTGGAGGAAACACAAAAACAACTTTAATTGCAACAGTTTCTCCTTCTCATTTGAATATTGAGGAAACATTGAAAACCTTGGATTATGCACAAAGAGCAAAGAAAATCAAGAACCACCCAGAACAATCAAAATTGTTAACGAAAAAACTTGCCATGAGCAGCCTTACAAATGAAATAGAAAAACTGAAACGTGATCTGGAAGCGCAGAGATCGAAAGTTGGGGTCCACTTGAGCACTGAAAGTTACAATGAACTGATAGGTGAATACAACACAACAAAATATGAACTCTCAGAAAGGGAACGAGTAATTGAGACATTAAATCAACGATTAACAGAGTTAATTGATCACAAAAACAAAAAAGAACTAGAATTTCAAGAATGTCAGCAAAAGTATGATGACGTGAAAAGGGAATATGAAGTAACCGCAGAAGAGCTAAACAACTATACAAAAAAATGTGAAGATAACGAAGTTATTCTTACACATGTTGATCATCGATTCGGGAAGTTGCAAAAAGAAGCCAATTCCTTACTCGATGTGGTTAACAAGTCCTCGAAAAATGAACAAGTATTGATTAATAAATATAATACCCTGTATGATAAGTCTCAGAGAAATGCGTCTTTGGTTTTTGACAAGGTTTCATTTGTGAAAAACATGAAAAAGAAGATCTTTGGTAATGTTCACGATCATTTTGTCGATCTCCAAAATTCCATTGAGGCGATGAATAGTCTTTTAGATGAGAAAGCTGCTGACTTAACTGCCAAAAGTCAAATGTCTATGAAAATGATGAATGACCTCTTAAAGCAGGAAGACGATTTAAAGGACTGCTGCAAAACTATTTCAAAAGAAGGTCAGAAGAATGTAGAAGATGCTTGTGATGCTACTCTAGCTGGAACTTCTGTTATTGCTAACAATTTTGTAGAACATATTAATGAAGAAATGGATAAATGCTGTTTAACAATTAGTTCATATGAAAAACATTTAAATACTTTCGAGGAAAATTTGAAATATCGCACGAATTTGATAAATACCGCTCTGGATAATGTAAATGAAAAAAATAACAAATTTATAGAGAATTTAGATAAAACACAAGCAGAGTGCAATCGTGAATTATCTCATTTGAGTAAACAAGTAGAAAAGTTATTAGAAGAAAATAAAAAAATATACGAACAGCAAAATATTCAGTCTGCTGCTTTACATGAAGTAAGCGCTTAAATTTTTTGTGATGTAGAGTTTAATATAATTTAATAATATTTTTTCCTTTTGTTTAAGTCTACGAAAAACGCTGTACAAGACCTTACACAACAAATAGCCAATATTCAACATGAAACAGTACGACAAACAAGTGCATTAATAAATAACTGTGATATATCATACAAATTAAATGATGAACTTCAGAGCATCAGTAGAAAAAGTAAAGACGTTAGTACTGGTAATTTAAAGAAAATGAAGGACTCCAGTGTTAGAGGATTAATTTCGATCGATGCAGCAGTTAAAAATGTAGACGATTTAATAACTCAAAACATTTCAAAGGTATGTGTGTCATTTCGTCTCTTGTCAGTTAGTTGTGAGTTAATGCAATCGATGGTTTTTGTTTTTAGTATGAACACGAAATGGATAATATCAAGAAATTGGAGGAAGCATTTAACAAGCAGAAAAACAACTTTGCAAAAGTAGATAATTCTAAACAACTTGATCAGATGTTTAAAAACGTCAACAATATTCATGAAAACTGCTTGGATACTCAATTCAAATGTGATTCAATGTTAAAGGTATTTCGGCTTTCCCATAGGTCCATAATAGTTTATTAACAACTGTATTTATCTATTGCTTTCTAGGACTTTTCAAACATTGCCAGAAATTCATCAGAAGGTATCATAAGTAGTTCTGTGGATTATCAAGCTACTTCAAATTCGTATAATGAAAAATTGGAGAATACATTAGATAATATAGAAACAGCAATAGAACATCACATATGCAAAGTGGAAAGACATACAACGGATATTAAAGATGCTTTCGGTAATTTTACCTTATCTGAATATGAAACAATTGAACACCAGGGTGACACTCCAAAACGTGGGGAAGGTAGTTACCGTAAAAAACTGACAAGGGTGAATACAAACTTCAATACTGTCGTACAAGAATTTCGAAACATTCTTGTTGAAGTAAGTAAATTTGTTCTTGAATTAAAACACATATAACATATCGCTAATAAGATTGCACGATAATCGGTGGCATAAGTTGACGAAATATTGAATCAAATATTGGCATAAATTGAGACATAGGCGGTGAGGACAATTCGAGGCCATCCTCCTGACCAATCGCATCCTAGAGTTGAAAATGTGAATGTATTTGTTTTGCTCCCACAAGTTCATAGATTTGACCTCGATTTATATCAACATCTGTTATATGCATTTATTTGAAATAAACTACCGAATTAAGTGTTTGCACGGCATCGGGTGTTTTAAGTCTCCGGACCACCTTTGTAATTTCTTTACTTTTGAAGATAATTTATCACGGTAATATTAAACAAAATCCTTAATAAAATGCGAGTACACATTAATTAGTTCCGGTTTAAGAGCAGCAAATTTATTTAAAGATACGATTTTTGGTAATTTTATTTTGTGGAGTTTACAATAAAAATATAATGGTTGGGCAGAAATATATATTTTTACGCAAACCTAAATAGTTTTCACATACAAAAATTGATTGTCATAATATTAAACTTTTGTAATGTATGTACAATAATCATTAAAATATACAGGGTGTCCCAACCTCGGCGGATCGGTGGATTGTAGCTTTATTACTGAAGAAAGACCAAATGTGTAAATACAAAAGTTATATTGCATTAAAACAGGCACCTTCTTAAAATATTTTTTATCTCCAAATATAGATAGGGGACGAACAGGGGACATCAAGTCCATTTTCTTAAATGGCACCCCACTATTTTAATTTTTTTTCTTATATCTACTTATTTAGACCCTTCCAACGGTACCGTGTTTGTAATGTCTTAAATCAATATTTTTCACGATATTAATTTTTTTAGATTATTTTTGGTTAAAACATTTCTCTACTTAAAATTAATTCTCAGAGAAACGGTTAAAGGTGGGGATTTTAAATTGATCAGTGTCTTGAGTGGAAGGAAGCTTGTCCGATGCGAATCGAATCCGTTTTACTTTCCTGTCACTAAATAGGAGCTCAAAAACATTGATTAAAAACGTAAAATTGAAATCGCACTAACTCATTTTTTTTAATGGAATGATATTATATTCTTTTCATATTATAAAAATAGATTAAAAATTTAATCTTTTTGTATAACATTCTCTATACCTAAATCTAACCAATTATGATTTTTCTAGAAAAAAATTAATTTTCTTACGCAATTGGTAGGTAAACTAATATCTTTTCATTAATACTTACTTCGCTTATTCGGAATTTATAAAACATAAGTAAATAATTATTTTTAAATTTTACATTAAGAATGTTTGAGTCATCGAATAAATAATGATCGAATTCACACCGCACAAACTTTTATTCTACAGTAAAATGTATTTGTCAATTTGGCATTTTAATAATGTTATAATTAAAAACATTGAAGTATGTATAACTCGTGAAAACTGTTGTGTACTTGTGGATAAAAATATTGTGCGATTATTGTGTAGGAACTCTCAACCCACAATCGGTTAGATTTAGGTCTAGTAAATGTTATATAAAAAGACTAAATGTTTAATTTATTTTTATAATATGAAAAGAATATAATATCATTCTATTAAAAAAAATTAGTTGGTGCCATTTCAATTTTAGCGTTTTTAATGCATATTTTTAAGCCCCTATTTATTAACAGGAAAGTGAAACGGACTGGATTCGCATCGGGCAAGCTTCTGCTTGAGATACTGATCAATTAAAATCCCCACCTTTAACCGTTTCTCTGAGAATTAATTTTAAGTAGAGTAATGTTTTGACCAAAAATTATCTAAAAAAAATTAATATCTCGAAAAATATTGATTTGAGATGATACAGACCCGGTACCTTTGGAAAGGTCTAAATAAGTAGATTTAGTAGAAAAAATCTTAAAATGGTGGGGGTGCCATTTAAGAAAATGGACTTGATGTCCCCTGTGCACCTCCTAACTATATTTGGAGATAAAAAATATTTTAAGAAGGTACCTTTTTTAATGCAACTATTTCAAGCGCCATTGACAACTTTTAAAAATTTTACAATTTATAAGCAAAATTATATAGAACTCCTATTGTTCAGAAACTTTACATATTATATCAAGACTGAGCTCTTTTTCAATATTCTCAGCAATTAATGCCCTAAGGCCAATTGTGCGTAAGTTTGGCTCAAAATAGTTATTAAAAATTTTTAAAATGTCTAAAACTATTGTGCAATGCCAAGTTTAGGGAATTTTAATATTTTTCCCCCTTCATATGAATACATTTTATATACCAAAAATAGTTGGTATTTGTCCTCCAATGCAGTACCTTAATCAATTAAGTTTAATTGACATGTTCAGGAGTTAAATTTTAATAATAGTTTGTGGCAAATGTATCTCGTAAAGTATATTACAGCACAATCTTCAATTTCCTCGGCCTCTTTTTTCCCCATCACTACAGGGATCATTCTCCTTACCAGAATGCTCTAAACTTGGTTCCTTTGACGTTGTTGGTTGTTGTAATTTGTGTGTGCAAAAAGGGGACTCGCTAGTTATTAAAAATACATCTGCATCCTCCTCACAGTTTGATTATTCAGAGGGCTTTAAACTAAACATCAAAAAAATGAAAACGTTAATAGACATCTTATTTGTCAAAAGATGCATCAAACTACAAATAATACCAGTCTTTGCCACCTTCAAGACACCAAGAAAAATACAAGAACATGTGAAGATTAACATGTCAATAAAATACATGAAAAGCAAAAACAGAAGACATTATTCAAAACTAAATAATATTGACATTGATTTATACAAAACATATATGTCATTGACTAAAAAACTCCATCATCTTGAAATCGAAGCCCTTAAGATATATACAGAAGAACTAATAAAAATTCAAAAAAACCATAAAACAATGATACATAACAATAAGATAAATAATCTCCTTAAAAAGAAAAATATTACACAAAACAAAAATTGGACAGACAAAACTTCACATCAACATATATTTCATC
>JAWQRP010004337.1:0-12028 GCA_033557875.1 Quadriops clusia | reverse complement strand
AACACGTAATTTTAAGGAGTGAATTATAAAAACGCGGTCTCTGTTGTTGATTTAAGAGACGGTGAATTCCCGGTAAAGTGCCGGCATTTTTTGTAATTAAAACATAAAAATCGTCAGATACATAAATCCGTTTGGCCGCCTATTGAACAATGATAACATGCGGCTCTAATAAAAAAAGTATTTTAAAACTTCCGAAGACCGATACGACGATTAATGCGGTAAAATAAAAAAAGACAAACGATAAATGCGGTGTTTTATTACATTGATTACATAGGAATTTTTTGGGACCGTGAGTAAACAACGATATTTGCGGGAAAACGTTATTTGCGGGAACGACTAACCGAGGTTTCACTGTATATATATTCCTAAGAAATTCTTAACATTTCTTTCTCCCTAATGCTCTTATAGATCAGCACTGAATTTATTAGTTAACAATGGGGCTGGAGACGGGAATACAATCTTGCAGTTCGCCAGAGAGTTTCCTCCAGAGCTTTGTGGAGCGTGCATAAAGAAGAACAATACTCAGCGGTGCGAAAATCGCATAATTATGAGAGTGTTAATTAAGCAAACAATGTGGTACCTGCAGTAAAATTAGTAAATTAAATTTCTTGCCTCCATCAAAGTTGAATATCGTCAATTGTTGCCTCGTTCCTTTGTGCGCGCTTACGCTCAGCGTAGTCGTTAGCGCCGATTTCATTGTATTCCTGCAACTATTTTACCTTCATAACTATTGGGGTTTCGGCACGAAGCAACTTTTGTGCCCGTTCCGAACGAATCCCAACTAAATACGGCCCTCCTGGACATCTAGCAAACTTCGATCTACGCACGACTAAGTAGTTAAACAACTTAACTTCTCTTTATACACAAATTAATTAACAGTAAAGACGTCTGTATTCGGAATGCTATGGGAAAATTGGAGCGAATTGGGAGCAAATTTGACGGAAAGCCGAGAAATAGGCGACTCATTCAGCCCCATTTGTATAATTGTCTAATTACTGCTGGTATATTGCGAAGTGTAAGTCGCGTTAAAGGCTTGGCTAGACCATCAATCTCCGATTGATGAGACTGCTCGACACCTCGGGACTCCTTTATTAAACCACTCGTACAACCTGGAGGACCTAGAAACCCGAATTGAGGCGATGCCAACGTTATTTATAGTACTTTCTTCGCAAAGTGATTCTTTAGGGGAATCTGTAGGATATTTATTCTCGTTTGTAACATTAAGAAATTTCAACAAACCAATTTTTTCTGTTGTTTTAATTCGTGTGCTGCTGCGCCCAGGACTACTACATAAAGGGTTAATTTAATATGTTCATACGGACCTTGAACCCCATTAGCTGTGATTCTAGCCGAAATTGCGTTTCCTCCAACTCTCACTGTAGTATATAGCTTAAATTAATGTAATATTATATAAATTTTAATTAAAGCCTTTATTCGCAGCGACATTAAATTTGATATCTCCTTCACCAAGAACGGGGACCAGAAGCGACTCTGGTGTAAAATTCGCAATTCCGGGCAGGAAGAGAATTTACTAAGTGAAATTATTGTTCATTATGGGGATAATTGTCGAGCCAATAGAGGGAAGAAAGGGTTGCAAAACGGGTACGTCTTTCAATTTTAGCCCTCTAATCGCCTCTTGTCTCAGGTTGCAAAATAAGAAAAATGATTTCGTTTAAAATTTGTTTCACTACCCTTCCTAACAGGTTGTTACGTTCACGGAACCTTTGCCTAATTTCTAGATCCGGTTAGACTCTACGCTTTGAAGTTCAAAATCAAAATAATTGTTTTTATGTAGCCCTAATTTTATTCTCGCCGCCGGAAAAAATTATGCGCCCCGAAGAAAGCGTTAATAATTCCAGCAATCTCTTTGTAACCACTAAACGTGCAAAACAAATCATCTTTCAAAAAAAACCGCAGAATGTGCTCTGAATTATGCAAGTTAAAACATAATTGCCTTGGGCGTAATTAACATTTCTGAAGCACTTTTGTGTCTGGGGTAAAAAAGCCCCCATAGATAAGCCGGCGATAACATCCGAATCACGCCTTAATCCCCTTGTTTTAGGGAATTTGTCTCGCAAATTTGCGTCCCATCCGGGAAATGGGCCTCTAAATAATGCAGTAACTTTGCCGATAGCGTTCCTGTAAGAGATTTCCGCGCCATTAAGAAGCTTGAGCTTTAGTTTTAATTCATTGCGCGTGCAAAATGCGTCTAGTACTTATCAAGACGTTAGTGGGTTTGAACTCAACTTTTCACAAAACTTAATAAACGTATTTGTTACTTATGTCCATTTAATTGCAAAACTATACGAAATATTTCTTTAAGTTTCTCAACCTCTATGTGTCTATAGCTCTAAATTTTTGAGTTCATATTCAAATCCTTAATGTTTTTATAGCCAAGGACATGTCTTACTTCAAAATTCCTGAAATGATGATTTTTGTGACTTAGGCCCGATTTTACAAATGACAGTTATCTCTCTGATAGTTAGCTAACCAATCAGTTATGGCTATTTTAAAAATTCCTGATAGTTGATTGGTTGGCTAACTAACTGAGAGATAACTGTCGTTTGTAAAATCGGGCCTAATTCGATTAAATAAAATTACATTTATGTACCTATTGATAAGTAAGTATAACAAAACAAATCATACAAAACTCTGTAACCTTACATTGATTGAGTAGCTTTTATTCTATTTGCTAGCAACGATTACTTTATCATAATGTTACCTTTTTTACAATGTAACAAAGAAATTTTTGCTACTTTCTTCAGAATTTTATCCCCTTTATTTTAAACCTAATTCTTTTACATCTGCTTACATTGTTATTGAAAAATTTTCTAGTACAACTACAAAATCTCTCTAACAAGCAAACTTGGGATCGCATGTCCGGAAAGCGCAGATTATTATTACATTGAGAAAACTTTCCAGCAGAGCTACCAACCTACGCCTAAACGTCTTCTAAACTTCCTTTTCTGAATTTTTACAATGAATTCCGCCGTAAAAACTTTTCCGGGAGACATTTTATTATACAAGATGTACATAAATTGAAAGCGCCGTATTAACGACCCCATAAAATTATGTATTACGTATAATGATAAAATTTCTTTGTAATGATAATTCTAGGGCGTAAACTGCAGGATGTTTTTTACTTTTTACTGCGCGCGTGTTATTATGCAACCCGAAATTTTAATTCTGGCCCCAACAATAAAAATGTTCAAAGCAGACAAGCCGCATTAGAATATAAAAAATTCACATGTCGTTTAAATAAAAACAAAATAAAAATAAAGCCCTAACGCAACAAGTGAAACAGTTTTTTCTCTTCAGAAGACAGTTTGAAATTAGCAATTACTCCTGGAGGACGAGATGAGTAATTAAGTCGCTGTCTCGTTAAACAACCAGCTTTTAAGGATCCCGAGTATTATAAAGTTTTTTCTGTTAATAATTAAGGTATCCGCCAGCTTCATCATTAATTTTGCGGAAAAGAAAATCGATGGGTTAAGAATTCATTGGCTCCTACCTCTGTCAACACAAAAAAACGAATTTTAAAGATTTCTTTTTCTAATAATTGTTAAGCCAGCCGTTCTTCTCGCAAGGATCAAGAAAGCATACTATGCGGTCACATAAATGAGATATTAATGCCACGATCAGCTCAAAGTATAAGAACCTAACTAGGGCGAAAGGAACAATTGTGTAATATAAGAGACTGGGATATAAATTTCTTGAAGAAGAACGTTGTGTCGAGACACTGTGACATATTTTTCATAATTGTTAATTATAGCCGAGTCAGCCTTACAGTTTTAATTTCACCATCTTCTCCGTTGCGCTGACGCCACTGTCGCGGCAAAAATTGAAATAAATTGAAAAAAAGTGCTGGAAAATACTCCAGAATTAGAAAGACTTGAACATGTAATGAATCATGTTTAAGTAAAATACTTATGTGAATAAAAAATAAATTGTATTGAATTCGAAATAAAAACGAATCTTTATGAATGAATGAGATTTCGATTGAACTGAATTAGTCATAGTTCAATTTCGCTTTGCTATTCTTCAATTCTGTTGCGCGATGGTTCATAAAAATCGAACGCTTCGATTTACACGCCCCTAAATGGAGTTGAAACGAAGTTTATATTTCCCAGTTTAACTGTTCAACCGGTCATGAAATATGAATCAACAGATGGTAAATGTATTGCAATGAAGGTCTCCCAAAGAATGGAAGCTTCTGTCGTTATAAATAAATGTAAAAATAAAAATAAAATAAAACCTATTATCTAATCACGTAATCTCTAATTTACCTAATAGATTTTATAATTATTAAATTGCACTGAAAGCGTGAAAGCGTTAAAGCGCTAACGAATTGCCTGCCCACAAACAGAAATGGACGTAAATCAATTCATCAGATGCCCTTTATTTGTGTAGTATTGTTTTAACCTAATGTGGATTTTCAACAACAAAACAACAACAAAATTATTTTAAATTTAACTATTCGAGCTCTTTGTGTTATATGATCCAGTAGGCTCATACATATTGCATTACGGTCAATTATGCCAATCCTATTATTCAAATAATTATTTTTACTAAAATTACAGATAAAAAAATTTGAAACAGTATATGCAGATCTATTAAGTTTGCACCTCCACCAATTGTGTGGGTATGCGGGAATTTTATCAGAACATACAGGCTCTAACCTAAAACTTAAAATGTACTAATAAATAAAGAACAATAATTTAAACATTTCGCATCGTTTTGCGCTTAGCTTTTAAAGTGTGTTCGTAACTTAGTCCTTCTAACTGTTACCAAATTCGTGTTTTTCAGACGATTAAACCTAAGGGTTGTTTTTGCCTCTGGAATTAGCAAAGGATATGTGACCCAAAAGCTTAAGTGTATTGTGATTTCGTCTTGCCCTCTATTCGAGCTAACCGCCTGGATATGGATTGTTCTCGTGGGTTTAACGTCGAATCTTTGCGTTAAAAGCCTTAAGCTGATATGTTCACTGGTTTAAACTACTATTCGCTTTCGTTTAAATTTTTGGTTTGTCCGGATTAAAGGGTTACTAGCAAAGGCGAATGGAGGAAGCGAGCAACTCAAATGTTAACGACCTCCTCTGGATGACGTTCATTAAGTACATATTGAACTGTCGAGCGCTTCCGATGCCAAATGCATTTATTCAAAGAACCGATTTTTAGCACAAGAATTTCTCTTTAACAAAGCTGCTACAGGATGGTGCATTAGCGATTTACAAAAGTTGTCTGTGTCAGCAGTTTATAAATTGCACTTCTACTGTTGTATCACTGTCAATGCTTTTGTAATATATTAACCCTTTCGAGTCATTTAAAAAGTCGGGGCTAATGGACTCTTGCGGTTGCAATTTTTTTTCCTACTGGAAATGTTGATGTTTGTAGGGAAATACCTACATGATTTACAGCCCTATATGTTTAACATAGCCTTTGAAAAGATTTATCGGCTTTAAACGTATACTTAAAGTTGCCGAACTTAATAGATAGAAATCTTGAATAATTTCAATTTATTCATCACAAAAGGAGGGAGGATTTTGCGGAACATGGTTGCAACACAAAAGAGAATTATCCTTGTTGATGCTGAATTTATTATGGAAAAGAAGCTCGTTTGCTGATTACTTCGCTTTGTTGCATTTATTTAATTTTCAATTAAGTACCGATGTGCGTCTGATGGTATATTCTAAAAAGTGTAAAGTCACATTAAAACCATGTCCTATTATTTAAGAGGAAAAAGAGACCCTTGACCCTTGTTTTGTTAAAACCACCCCATTCCGTTGAAATAACCTCCGCGGGTTTTAAAAAAAGCTTTTAATTTTTTAGTTATTGTCAGGGCATAAACACGGTTCAGGCTTCGCTGGCCTGGGTTAGAGAGGTCGCCAGTTTCGAGTTATTAACTAGTTCTTTAAACATTACTTTTTATGCGAAGTCTAAAGCGGGCGGATGAACGAGCGAATGCATAATAATCCGGAGTAAAGTGGTTCCAGATCTGGGGATTAATTAACAAACTTAATTAGCGCTGGCGCGCTGGCACGATCATGACGATTGTTTGAATTTGAAATTCAACGATTCCGACTCATTTTTCACGAATCGTGCCTAATTTCGAACGCAAGGAATTACACTAATGCCCTTCTGGCAATCTGGGCATAGCCGACTGGAAAAATGTGTTTGTGTTTGATAATCAGCTGTGAAATGCTCCTTCTCCTCCGCCTCCTCTCTCCTCTGGATTATGGAAACTCTCTTTGTGTTGTACTTTGTTTGCTATCTTTTAAAGCTTGAATATGAAAGAGAGTACTGAGAGTTTGGTCACGCTGCCGTCGCCGTTATGAATCAGATGCAGGAATAATTTTCTAAAGCTTTCGCCCTAGTGTTCAATTAACTATTCTGTTTTCCCCAGACGACATATGCATTTTATTGCCTACAATTCTCCGGGGGAGATAAAAATCTAATTAGGCCGCTATAAATTTGTTTGCAAATTAAACCTCCATATCGAGTTAATATTTGTAATCGGTCAAAGCCATGATTAATAGGATAATCTTTATTATTATGTGCGTGTTATTAGGCACGATCGCGCTTGTTTAGCTATTGCTTCACGACTGATAGCAAGTTGTAAATTTCCTGGAAAAATTTGATGATGTAGGTAAATATACCAAAATAAAAGTGTTCACCATTGTCAACTCTGATATTTTTACAGATACATAATTGTCCAAATTAGCAATGTAGTGGTAGTTTTAACGCTGATTATGATAAATTTGTTTACATTAATTATTTCCAAATAAACTGTGAGCAGATAGACATCTGTGAATAATATTAAAGTGAAACAGGGCGAAGAGATGGGAAGTGATCTCTATCTTGTTACAACGAGCTTGAAAATAAAGAAAGTTAGATAATACAGCAAGTCAACAATAGAGAAGGAAAATATTAAAGGCTACAAGCTAGAAGAAGAGAATGCGGAAAATAAATATCAACTACTATTAATAACAGTAGCTAGTCAGACTTATGGAGTGACAAGGAATATCCTCAAAAAATAGAGCGTAGATATAGAGAAAATAAAAGAAAAAAAAATAACTACTTATAGAAAAAAACACCTTCACGACAGAATATAAATTAAATGTATTGACTATAAAAATGAATTTAAGTTCAGAGGATGATAAAAGGCAGCAAGAATAAAGAGCGGGCAGAATATAGCAATAAACTAACTACTTACAGAAATAAGAAAGTTCATAAGTGAGAAGGGGCAAAGACAAATGCTAAACATTATGAAACAAGCAACAACAGGAAACAAGAATACCATCTTTTGACGAATAGAAGCTAGTACACCACTATAAGAAAAATGTAACAACAAGGAATGTTCGAATTTAAGAGGAATAACGAAAAGAAACACTGTGGGGAAATATACACTAGTATATTGGAAACGGAATGAGAGACAAACGATCAAAGATAATTAAAATTGGAACAGATAGATTAAATTTAGAAGTAGAACTTTTTTGTGGAGCGTAAAAATTTTTGTTTAAGTAGAAATGTATTTTTTTCGGTTAATATTTAAAATTTTAAACAATGACAACATAGACTACTCTTTCTTCTGGAGTAAAAAATTATGTGAACAATTTCTAAATATTTATAATAAAATTTCAGGCAATATGGAAGTAATAAATGGGACCTTCACGATTTATGCTAACACTTGAAAGTTTATACTCACAGTTTCAGAGTTTGTTTAAAAGAGGCTTTTTTACCTAGTTCTAGTTTTTTAATTTTAGTCTCGCTCTATAACATTTTCTTAATTTGTTCAGCTAATAAATTACTGCAAGAGAATGCTTGGAATATCTAACTATTGTATCTATTCAACTAGCACACTACAGCCACTGAAGGAAAGTTTACTTTTTCACAATCCGTTAAACAAGTGGATTTCACGCCCTAGTGCCAAGTTATAACGCAAGTCGGAAGCTAACCAGCTACTTAAGTTGGGAGCCTAGTAAATTCTTGGCGGAAATATCGCAGCCACAATACAATAAATGGCTTGGACGTATAATGAATCTACTTGTGGGGAATAGCACCTGCCTTGTGTAATACCTACAGTAATTGCCTGAATGCAGAAAGTCCCAGCAGCGGCGACTTTATTAAAATAGTCTGTTTTATTAGACAAAAAATATCGTCCTTATTTCTTAAAATCAAAGGCCCAAAACTCAATTAAAACCCACACTTGTGCGTGCATAATAATTTAGTTTTAATTAAATTTTGAAAACATTAAAAAGGAGCAGTGAGCGGAAATTTATTTGGAAACTTCTCGCTCGGATTTCGGCGGCTTATTGCGTCAGCTCAAATGTGTTTATCGCTTTGAAGCTCAAATAACTTTTAATTTCTAGTGTGGCGAAGTTATTGACGAAAATGAGTTTCGCATCATAAAGTTTTTGCAAAAAACGCGTTCGGGTTGAATCGGTGAGGGTGGATCCTAAAGTAAATCGCTGAAAGGGTGACAATTTGCGCTATTGCTTCTGCAAACATGTAAAACGTTTAACTTCAAAACAAAACAAACAGAATGTCGCAACTTCTATCGTTTAGCCCTACTGATGTGTTCATAAGTAAACACTAATTTTTGAGCGCGCAAACATTAAATCATGTACGTTCAAAATTATCAACTAATGCAGAAGTTTGCAGGGCTGTTTGTGCAGGCACCATCGAGTGGGAGAGGAAATAATGAATTTTAATGGTTTCCCGGATTCATTCCTAATTTAACGTTGAAATTGTTGTCAACAGCTACAACTAATAAAGTTTCAGGTTGCACTGATACAGACAGCACGTACTTTTCTAATGTGTTATTTCGGTAGGGATTTTCCGGGACCGCGCGAGAAGCTCAAACAATTTCAATTTTATAATTTAAGGGTACTTAAAGCGAAACTAGAGCTCTGAGCGTTTTAATAAGGGGGTTGAAATTGCACCAGAAAACTTTAATGAAGGCACGTCTTGTTGACTTCTTAAAACTAAGTCATCTTCAGTAAGTTTCGTTTTAATTGGCGATAGTTTGAATTGCGCTATAAGTAACTCTCCTTAAAAATACATAAAAATGTTTAATGTCCCTAATAAATACATAACGAAGTTTGTTTAAGTGCCGAGAGGTAAGTTCCAAACCTTCCAAATAAGTGAGCAGGAGATGCCACTGAAAAATAAGTTGGCAATCATTTTTCCCGGAGTAAATCACTTCCACTTTGCAATAATCTCAATTTCACGCCGTATTAAGTTTTACACTTCCCGCACTATATTAAATTATGCCGCAGCTTCTCGCTTAATAAAGTAGATGTCGCCGGCGTGGCTTAACTCCTTGCAACTTGTTCAGAACTTACATCCATCACTTACCTGAATTTATTTATGAACCGCTAATTCTCCTCCTGAAACAAAAGAAACGGGCTCTTTCAGACTTTACACTTTCTTGGAATGCGAAATTTAGGCTTCCATTATTCCACCAAGTTCTCCGCCTACTCCGTTTAGTACAATCGCTAAAAGAACAAAGTTTCTTATTGTGAAAAAAGTAAGCCCAAAGGAGACGTTCCAGCGAGGTGTAAACAATTACGGTATGGTGCTTCCTCACTTGATTACACGATTACCATGAATTCTATTGATTAATTTGACATGCTTTGAAGAAGAGAACTGAGATAAATTTCTTATTTATTTAAATTATTTCATTACATAATCATAAATAAAATATTGAATGTGTATACAATTACGGATATTTGTTCAAAGTAAGTTAGGCATTAAGATATTGTATTACACGTTTTAAACGTAAATTTCGAATCTACCATTCAAGTTGGGTTAAAAAAATGAGAAGAAAAGCATTCAACAAGAAAATTAATTTTCTTTAAAATATACGTGAAGTTATAGTATCGCACATTTTTTATACAAAATCATAATTTATTATTCTAATCAAATGTAACTTCTCCGTTTGGAAGCAATATGACATGTAAGCGGTTAAAATATAATGGACAAAGTTTCAGGGGTTAATGGAATATCTCTTTCTGTTAAAGGAAATTCTGTGCAAATGTATACTGTAACTGTTTTAATATTAAACGATAACTTTTTACTTGCATTAACAGAAAGTTTCTGCATTTTAACTAAGAAAGAAACTTATACAGAACACAAAGAGAAATCTGCAAAAATTCGAAAAGTCGATAACTACAGTGCACATTTAGAAGTTAAGAATATTAAACATTTCTGTTTTAATTTTGTAAATATGTACTATTATCTTTAGGTTATTGAAGTGAAACAATAGGTAAATACTTTAGTTACAAATAAAATAAAAACATTAGCGATAAAATTTTTTTAAATAAATGCGGCAGTCATAATCTACAATTGTATATTGTATACGTATAATTATTATTCTTGTGGGTATTTTAAAACCACCATTTATTTGATCAGTATTCAATATTCTTACACCAAGAAGTTTTTCTTTCGGTGCAGATGTGGGCGAAGAAAATTACGAAAATGCACATACATTCAAGTTTGAGGAGTAAGAATTCAATCGAATCGGACCAAATCTATAACTCGCCCAAGTTGCCCATACTTACATTAAAACCTAATCCTAAGTTGACCTAAATTTCCAGCCATATCTTTCACAGTTTCCTTGCTCGTTTTACTTGTTATTTCCTCGAAATTCGGCGTCCTCGCCTCAACGTTTTTCCGTCAAATAGTTCTTTTGCGGTATTAAATAAACACGTCAATTTTACAAGGAAGTGGTGTTTCCTTTAAATTTTCCCAGGATGTTGCGTGTGCACGCTGATAAGTGAAACAATGAAGCCAGTGTGACGGATTTGGAAAGTTACAACGGGCCTCAGTCGCAAATAATATTAAAGTTAATTCTGTTTGCAGACAATTTAGAAAACCCCCTGAACGCTGCCTTTAGCAATTGGAACCGAGAAATTATGTATGCTCCAAGTCTGGCCAATTGTTACCGCCTAACGAAAAGTTCGATACATCGGCCGTTCCTTCTCGCGTGATGAAATTTGTCTCCTTTACAGTGGAAATGGTGAAACTTTCATTTAAATTCCGTTGGCCGAATTTAAATTAATTGACTTCCCAAAATGAATTTCATTAAAAGAAAATAAAAACAAGTTTAGTATCATTAATGAAGCTTATGTCAACAGAAAAACTTCCCCGAAACATTCTTTTGTATATATTTGCACAGGGGGCGCCATCGATTGTAATACTGGTGGCGTCAAGAGGTCTAGCCTTGATTCTAGACGTACACAACACCAACTGCCCTCTTGTGAAATCTGAACATACTAGCTTGTATTGCGGATTTTTGGCACGAAATACTATATTAGTAAGTCTCATATGTCCCTTGAGCTACATCGAGTTTTTATGATGCTCACTGTTAATATTTTTTTCAAAAATCTCAAATTCAAAGGTAAACTCATTCGAGCTATTGCCCTTGGCGCGAATTTTTGTGGCTCCCGAAGCCCGCCCGCAACCACACTTTACAACTTTCGTTTTAAACCGAAAAAGTGCACAAAGTAACAAATCCCTTTGATTGGAATTTTTCGATAACCCATTAAACCTTTTAATTCGTCCAACAAACTGCCTGTGGGTCTTTAGGAATTTAATGCATTCTATACACCTTTCCCCATTACATTAGATTCTTTTAATGTTTATCCAATTGCAATCCCCATTTCCGAATTTCACTAGTTAACAGATCATAAAGAGATCGTCCTTCTAAGAAAAAGAGTTTAATTAAGCGATATTTTTAATTAAAACACGTTAAGCCCCGGAATTAAAATTTAATTTTTGTGCCCTCGGACCGATAATGTATTTCTTTATTAAATTTAGACAATAGATAGAAAAACACGAAATGCGGTCAATATCGCCATATTTTTGGACGCTAGGTGCATTAAAACATACGAACAAGATATGAACTTATATATAACGTCAATTTCAGCATTACGTGCGCATGGAGACCAAATGTATTTGCTTCTGACAATTTCATATGTACCAATGAGTACCATACATTAGATTATTTTTTGATATAGTTTCCATAT
>JAWQRP010004336.1:0-12029 GCA_033557875.1 Quadriops clusia | reverse complement strand
GAGCTATGCCGAAGGTACAGTGTCCTGTAGTATTAGTTTATAAAGGGGTCTATAATTTATATCTCCTTGTTCATTAAGGCAATTTACATTTTGGTTGTATCTAAGTTTATCAATTTCATAATTTTCAAGTAATTTCATCAATTTATGTCCCTTTTGGCATTGATGAAGAAGTTTAACATTATTAAGATCTATTTTGTGTCCGTTTTGATGTAAATGTTTACCTATGGCTGAATTTATTATGTCTCTTTGATGTTCTTTAAATCTTGTTTTTATATTTCGGCCTGTCTCTCCCACATAGCTCGCGCCACAATGACAATTAATTATATAAACGCCACTTCTATCCAATGGGGAGGGGGTCGGATCCTTATAATTCCCGAGGTGAGTAAGAATGTTATGCTCCGTCTTATAGACAATATCGATTTTGTATTTCTTAAATATATTGGTTAGTTTATTACTTTTGTAGTTATTATATGCGAGACATCTAGGAATGGAGTTTTCTTTATTATGTTTTTTGGATATGTTAGTGTTTCTATGTATCATTGTGTTTATTGAATGAGGATTGAATCCATTATTAAAGGCTAATTGTTTTATGATATTCGTTTCTTGTTTGTAATCTTGTTGTTCTTGAGGTATATTGTTTAGTCTGTGTATTAAAGAGTGAACAGCGGCTTGTTTATGTTTGTGATGATGAAAAGAGTTATTGGGAATGATTATATCTGTGTGTGTGTTTTTTCTATATATTTTGTTTTGTAAGTTAGTGGGATTTCTATTTATTGTTATATCTAAAAAGTTTATTTTATTATTATTTTCGTGTTCTATAGTAAATTTGATATTGTTATGCATGTTGTTAATTAATTTATATAGTGTGTCAACAAAATGTTCGTCAGTGTTATTATATATTATCAATATGTCATCGACATAATGACCCCAGTATTTGATGTTATTCGTTAGTATATGGTTTCCGAAAAGTCTATCCCCAAAATCGTCCATGAATATGTCAGCCAAAAGACCAGACAGAGAGCAGCCCATTGGCAGACCCTCATTCATTGTATAAATATTATCTTGAAATTGGAAGAAGTTTTATTTGAGAACTGCATTAATAAGCTTTTTTTTTAAATGATCTTTATGAGTATAATTGAGTTCTGTTTTATCTATTTTGTTGTTAATTAAATTTGTAATATCTGTAATGGGAATGTTAGTGTATAAATTAACAATGTCAAATGAAAGCATGCGTGTATTATTATCTATGTCAATATGGTTTATTTTATTAATGAGGTCTATTGTGTTGACAATGGTGTATTTAGGTTTGTAATTTATGATATTTGGTAGTTTAGTAGTTATGATTCTGGCTAGCTTGCTGACCGGTATATCACGGAATGAAACGATAGGTCTGATTGGGTGTCCTTCTTTGTGTAACTTTATGGTACTGTACATTTTGGGGATCAAAGGGTTCATTATATTGAATTTCTTAATATTATTGTTATTATTGTTCTCATATAGAACTTGATCTATGGTTTCCTTACAAATTTTGAATGTGTGTCTTAGGAATTCACAATAATTGTTTAAAGGGGTTTTCTTTATATTATTAATGTTGTTATCTTTAAGGAAATTTATTGTTTTTTCCGTATAGATCTCTTTCTCCAGAATAACTAAACCCCGCATTTTTATCTGCTTTAGCAACTGTAAGGTTATTATCTTTAACTTTTTTCTTTATGGAAGCTGAATTGTATCTAAATTTAATATATGTAACAATTTGCAATTGATGTAATTAATGAAGCATATTTGGCTGAAGGATTTCGGACAATAGTCAATTCAATTTCTTCAAGTTGTAGAAAATGTTAATTGAAATTTCTTCTACTTGTTTGAAAATTTAGTGGTTCCGATTCAGATTTAGATATAAGACAATATTGAAAAGAAATAGACATTCTTATTTGTTTGTGATAAACTTACGTAATTTTTGATGTAAAAGCGATTCATGTTTTTCACAATGTTTGGGTGGCATATCAACTGCTGGACTGCTGGGCGACTTTAAAGCCGATACTGCACTGCTAATGCTGGAATCATTTTCTGAAAAAATGTTTTCATTAAATAAATAAACTTAATTGGTAATTAAAAGACTATAATTTTGCTTTATTTGTTTGCATTATAAACTCAAGAAAAAATGTTTTAATGTAACTTTACTCACGTTAAATAACAATCAATTTTTCTCGTAGCACCTCAAGAAGATCAGAGCTTAATCGAAACTAGTACAGTTTGTTTAACGAAAAAAGGCCTCTGGGAAAAGGACGAGGTAAGAACAATTTTGGGCAACTCATAGGCGTGCTTAAAATAATTTCCGTGGAAAAAGTCATAAAGTCATAGATGACAAGGAACATGGAAAAATACATATTACTCATACAATAGTCAACGCCAAACCACGCCACTGTTTTTAGTGTTTAGATTAGTGCCGATCTGCCATTTATTTTTTTTACACCAAACGCTCAGCTGAATGTTTGCCATGCCAACGGAAAGTTTCATTGGCGACTTGGTTGATTAGCTAGGTTTTAACTATTTATGAGAGCGGCATCGATTTTTGATTATTTTTCACATAGGAATTCTCAATTTTTGTTATATCGCTCATAATAAATGAGGTACACAACCAGCATTCTTTAGACCAGCCGTTTTTCGCTGAACAAACTGTAGTACAGCAATTTACAATAATTAACATTATTATTACCTTGCTAGGATTTAACATTGTTAAATAAATGAACCTGTAAGTCTACACAATATTTTGATAAGTTTGTTTAAAAAAATACTTACCCCCTTCCGATTCAGAATCCTCCCCGGCAATGACGGCCCCTTTAATAGTGTTTCTACTACCCTTCACCTGAAAATTCAAAACAATTAACAAAAATTAGTTTCCCTAAAAATAATATGTATAATTAATAATATGGTTAACCAATAATATCACAAATCATATTTACCGGAGAGACACTGTTTTCATCTTCGCTATCCGTTTCAGGAGCCTCTCCACTAATTATAACCGAGCTTTTATCCATCGTAGATTTAATATGTACTATCCAATACCTGTTTTACGACAAAAAGAGCGATAGTAGGTTGTCCGATAGTATATTAATTTTTAAAAAATTAATAATTGAGAGCTCATTACAAAAATATGTGGAGTCTACTAGTACAACATGGACTATCAAACTTCTAATCAAATAACTCTAACCTCAAACTTTAGAAAAGTCAAAACAAACATCAATACCAAAGATTTAAGCGATATGGCTTTGATTACCTTTTATCCCATAGATGAAACCTATGCTCTTTATTTTTTTTTATTGATGACCCTTTACAGGTCTATTGACCAATAATTCATCATATCCTCCTTTTGGCATGATACTTTCTTTTCTTTATTTTTATTTTAAATATGTAGTAAAATTATAATAAAATTGTTGTACAAAAATTTAATAAAACCACAGGTAAAACATCCAAAAAAAAGACAGTCATTTTCAAAACACTCCAATATTTTTTATTTAAAAATTTTTATTAAAAATATCAGGATAGCTGCAAATAACTGCTCAAGTAATAACAAATTATTTTTTGTTTGTTTATTAGCAATACATAATTCAATATTTTGTTTTGTGTTTGTCACATTTTATTTTATTTGAAGAACAAATTCCTTATCTCATTGTTTTTGTGCTTTGTTTTACTTATTTTTATGTGTTTCCGTGTGAGTCCTTTTCTTACCTCCATCACCTTTAATTTCGATGATTATCTCTCTTATGTTTTTTATTTTATATATTTTTTCTTATTTAATCGGGTCCCACTTCATTAATTCCCTTCGTAGCAATGTTGACCAATTTTATGTCCACCCTAGACGCTATAGAGCCACAACAAGTCGAAGATGAAGAAAAGTACATTTCCGTGGATGACGTGAGGATATCTCCTACGAAATTGACCTTTGCTGATGCCTTCGAATGTCGAGAATATTCCAAAACCATTACCATACAGAATTGCGGTAATAAAGCTGCCTTCGTTCGAATTCTACAGCCTTCTTCGTATGCTTTTAAAGTGAAACCTTTGTTACTTGGGATGTATCTATCGCCTGGGTTGTCTTTGAAGAGAATGGTTCGATTCAAATATTTACAACATAACACTGTTACTGTAGCTAGTTTGCCCATTATCATCAATAAAACGGAAGTGGACTTCAAATTCTTAATAACGTTCTCAGTACCGTCAATTTCAGTCATTCCGCAATTGCTTGATTTTGGAATGTTGAATTTGTATGAGGCTGGTGCTTTGAAGCAGCTTACTTTGAAAAACAGTGGCACAAGAGGAACCAATTTTGTCATTGACCTTTCAGCTTTGAGTGGTGACCTTAAAGTAAGCTTAAAAGATCTAACTAAGTTTCAAAAATTTGCTTTCCCATTATCCATAAAAGTATAATTTTTAGACAAACAAAATGTAACGAAAATTAAAAAATTGTGTTATAAACAGGTTATTATAAGTCCTACTAGAGGCTACATTGGTCCAGAACAGGAAATTTCAGTGGAAATTCAGATTGTTGCAACCGAACTTGGCGAATATATCAAGGACATTTGGATAAATTCTTCATCTCCAGTAAGATTTAATGTAAAATGCTGCGTAATCAAGCCAGAATTTTTGGTCCATCACCCTTTGAAAACTTCCTATTTTATTTTACTGGACTTTCCTTACACATACATAGGAAGTGAAAGGGAACAGTTTGTTGTTATTAACAATTTAAATACAATGCAAGCAATGTTTTGCGTTCTGGGAAAATGGAAAGATGAATTACGGAGTATACAGGAAACTAAAAAATTGGACTGCGAATTGAAGCATTTTGGTGTAAGTGCTGAAGATGGAATCATAATGCCAAACGAAGATAGATTAATCTCTTTCAAGTAAGTCATTAACTGCTTACTAATTACATCAGTTCAAGTTTATTTACTAAACGGCATGGGTTTCTTTATAATATATAGTCATATTATGACCAACACTAAACATAAATTCCCACCCAAAGCACCTACTTAAGTTCATATATCAAATTACAGATTTAATCCAACTTTAACATTACAATTTGAGCGTGATCCTGAAAATGTGATCAGCTACCTTGGAATTCTTCAAATCATCCGCTTAGATTACCAAGATGTCGTGCCTCACAAAACATTAGTACCAAAGGTAGAAGGTCTCTCGGAGAAAACCGGAAGTTTAACAAGTGTCTATACAACTGCAGGGATAAAATCGTCTACCAGTTATTCAACTAGAAGCTCAGATATCTCTTTAGGTATAACCACTCTAACAGACGATAAAAGTGTTATAAACGGAATGAGTTTCAACGAATCTGTGAGGATCGTACTGCATGGGGTGGCAGAAAAACCAAACGTGACGGTAACACCTGATTCTTTGATTTTGAGTCCGGACATAAAGTTCAAAAATAGAGAAGACCGAGTCCTGAGAATCGTGAACAATTCTAAACACCTGCCAATTATGTTCCACTATGTAAAAGTAGCTTTCGTCGATGTGAAACCAAACGCTAAAGAAATTTTACCAAATGAAGTCTTCGAGGTGGCAGTCTCAATAAAACCCCAAAGGTTAGGCACGGAGAAAACAGTAATAACTTTCAATTTATTGCACAAAAATTCTCCAAATGGCCCTATTTATAACATTGGCAAAGTCGGTGTCCCATTGGTTTATACCTCTTTTTACGAACCAAAAATGAACGATCCTAAATTTAACTTGGGTATAACCCCGATGTTATTCAATGAAGTGGGGTGCTTTGTGAGTGATGTTAAATTTAACACTACTGCAAATGTTCCGAGGATGGCAATTGTTGATAAAGATATGTTAGCTCGGGGTGACCAAAATGCATTGATAGCGTTTCCAAACGATATGACTCAATTTATGAGACCTTGGACTAACTTGACTCCTATCAAGACAATTTTTACGGGAGTTGCAAGGACTAAAGAATCTGGTGACACGACTCAAACATTGGAAAGATTCACTAAGAACAAAAATAATGAATATTTTTCAAAGTATTTGCGGTTGAAAGCAAAGGAACGAGAATTAAAGTTGCCTCGAATAAACTCGGACTACGATCTAACGGATCCTACGCTGTTGTTAGCCTATAAAACACCATCAAAGAAATGTCGGGGTAAACAGACGAGATTTGTTCCGAAGTTCGTACCGTTAACACCTTTGCAGCTTTATTACGTTACAATTAGTCCTAAGAGAATCAATTTAGGAAAAGTATCCCAACTTGATGCAATATCTGATAAAGTGAACGTTCGAAACGAGAATACATTTGCTATAGATGTTTACGTGAGATCGAATAGTTCTTTTGTTACATTTCCTAAAGGAGATAGAGCCAATGTGCCGGAAGATCAAGACTTGAATTTGGAATTTGTGATTGCCGTAAACCAATCTGATGGCTTATTTGAAATTATTCTGGAAGTGATTATCAACGATAGCAATACATACATGGTTAATATATCGGGAAGAGTTGTGGAGAAAAGCTTGGTTATTTTCCAAAATGCCTTGGAGTTTGACGAAGGAGAATCCATTAAATATATTACCGTAAGTAATCCGTATTCAACTCCAATTTCGTACTTTTTCGAATGCCCACAAAGTGCATATACCTTTACTCCCAGTGAAGGCACTATTGATCCAAAAAGACACATTATGTGCATCATAACGTATAAACCTTTTGGAGATCGGCGCATTCGTGTTGAGTGCATACTGTACACTGAAGGAAGACCAAGCCACACAGTTTATATATCGGCTAAAGAAGAACAACTGTGTGTCTCATTTCTTCAACCAGAAATTAAATTTGGAGATGTGCCCATTAACTTGGAGGTACATGAGTATGCCACTTTGATCAACACGGGAAGAAGAACAGTGCAAGTTGATATAGTCAATCCAGTGCCTTACGAAGGGGTAACTGTACATCAGTATGATACTATAATTCATTACAACAGCACATTGAAGATTTGTTTGTACGCCACCTTTGAAAAATGTGGACCTTTCTCATTTTTCATTGACTTGAGCCTTCAAGGGGGAATCCAAAAGTTACGCTTGAAAGTAACTGGAAAAGTCATTTTTCCTGTGATCTCCATTAAACCGAATCCTTTAAATTTTCGGAAGATAGTGAACTTCTCATTCGATCGTTTGCTATTTCTGATTCAAAATACAAGTCCGGTTGAGGCTCGTGTGGAATTTAACATGACCGAATACAAAGAATTTACGATTACCATAACAGAGGATCCCGAAGATGTGTGCCAAGATTTGAAATTGGTACCAAAGGAAAAGAAGCAGCTGTGTATGCACTACGATCCGATAGACGTCACCATGCAGAGTTTTTGCTTGCCTATCATTATAAACGGAATTGGAGAAGATCAAGAAAAACTGAACTTAGGAAAATCTGTTTCTACGTCACATCTTCACCATGAGAAGTCCGGGATACGTACTTCTAACATCAGTTTACCATTAGTGAAGATCTTCAGCAATGCCAACAGAGCCGGCATAAGTTTCTCCAAGACACATTTTTTCTTCCGATACTATCCCAACCAGGATTACGACATCAACATCAAGGAAGTCTTCACTATCTATAATAAAGGACAAGATGTTGAAGAATTTTGCTTAAGATGGGATGAGGTACAATCACCTTTTTGCTTCACTGCGCTAGATGAGTGTGAGAAGGGTAATTGGTCCTACTCAAAAGCTCTAAATCCTGGCGAGGAAGTGAATTTTGTGATCCTCTTTCAACCACCAGGTCCTTGCCAGATGAAGTGTAAACTACTTGTGTACGTCAAAGGGCAGATGAATGGTGCAGTTTATAAATTTATTTACATCGATGGGTACCATCCACGGCCTAGTTTAGAAGGTATGTATATAAAATATAAGATCAAAATGTAAACATTTTGGAATGACAAAAGGTAAAGTAACAAAATAGTTGATTAGTTTCTGTAGTAACTATTTGGTTTAATAGTACTCCAAGTTTGTTTCAAATTTGTTTGATTAATGCTGACCTAGATAATTTTATTGCTTGGTATAATAGTTAAGGCTGCGAACGAAAACTATTTGAAACTCCTGAAGTTTAGGCAACTTTATGTACAACCAATGTATTTCTTATGGGGATGTATGCAAATTTCTTTTTAACGGTATGCATGTTGTTTTTGTTAAAGATCAAAGTATTTCTTACCAAATGAAATGTTCAATACACAGCTACAATGCGTTGTCGATTGTTTTTTGAATTTTACCTTTGGTGAAGATATTTACGTTGATAGTTTATTTGGACCTTGCCTTGCAAAAAGGAATAATCTTATGTCAAAAAATAGGCTACGATACATTGTAACATTGTAGTTGTGTATTTAACGTTTCATTTGGTACCAAATACTTTGATATTTGTGCAAATATAACGCGCCTATCGTTAAAAAAATTTGCATACACCCCCACAAGAAATACATAGGCTTCACTTTACGTTGCCTATATGTCAGGAACTCCAAAATAGATTTTGCTCGCAGTCTCAATTCTCATGAAAAATTGTTCTTTATTCTATTCTTGTCTGATCTATTCAGGTCTGTTCGGTTCTGTTCTATTCTATTCCATTCTATGATTAAGGTAGTTGACCTTATTGATTTTTATTTCTTGATAGTAGTTTCTACCTTTGTACTAACTAATTGGATATTGGTTTGCTTGTAGCATTTGCACATTATTTTGCTTTTGATCTATTCATTGTCAATCCAATGTCTTCTGATTTTTCTCTTAGCTGTATGGGCATATCATGTAGTTCTTCTGCATGGGTTAGTTAAAAGTATTACATCATCTATATATACTTAAAGATGAATTAACTTGTCCCCGTTAAGGTTCAGAAATTCTTTTTTCCAGTGAAGATTCTTGACAATATCCTCCAATGTTAGAATAATAAGGCAGTCTGGTAGAACTTGTAGATTCTTTGTGTTTCCTTTATTTATATTTCATGATATGATAAGTACATCTTGTTTAATGTATGTCGACGATGTAGTATGTCTTGTTTAATTTTCCTTCTAAAGAATTTCTTTATTTTGGTATATTCGACTATTGAACGTTCATTTGCTCCTATTTTAGTTTTTGGTTCTTTTTGGAATTTTAATTTTTGTTTTCTGTTATCAATAAGTACGACTTCTTGATTGCTTTTGTCACCATTCTATTTATTACATTTAGTAGACCTCATTCCAGTATGCTGCTATACTATATATTTTTTTGTAACTTCTTGGTATTTATGTATTCTTTCCTTCGACAGTTATTTGATCTATTTCTTTGTTAGCTAATCGTCTTTCTCTGTTCTTATCATTCTCTGCATTTATACAAAATCAGGAATTATAAAGAAATAAAAGTTCAAATACACCTATATTCAATTTCACGTTTTGATATTTTAAAAACACATTAAAATCTAAATTGTAGTTACTGTGTAGCAGTAATTAGTACGAGAGTCATGCTTGGTTCACGCATGCTAAATTCAGTCGATGATGATATGACGCAAACAATAGTTTGGATTTTTTATAAGGAGTGTTTAAAATAAATAGTAGATAATATATAGTTTAATGTTAAAGCTATACTAGATATACAGGGTGTCCCAACCTCGGCGGATCGGTGGATTGTGGCTTTATTACTGAAGATAGACCAAATGTGTAAATACAAAAGTTATATTGCATTAAAAAAGGTACCTTCTTAAAATATTTTTTACCTCTAAATATAGGTAGGGGGCACACAGGGGACATCAAGTCCATTTTATTAAATGGTACCCCACCATTTTAAATTTTTTTCTTAAATTTATATATTTAGACCTTTCCAACGGTACCTGGTTTGTATTGTCTAAAATCGATATTTTTCGAGATATGAATTTTTTTAGATAATTTTTGGTCAAAACATTACTATACCTAAAATTTATTCACAGAGAAACGGTTAAAGGTGAGGTTTTAAATTAATGAGTGTTTCAAGGGGAAGCTTACCCGATGCGAATTCAGTCCGTTTCACTTTTCTGTTACTAAATAGGGGCTCAAAAATATTGATTAAGAACGCTAAAATTGAAATGGCACTAACTCATTTTTTTTTAAATGGAATGATATTATATTCTTTTCATATTATAAAATAGATTAAAAATTTAATCTTTTTGTATAAACTTCCCTATACCTAAATCTAACCGATTATGATTTTTCTAGAAAAAAATTAATTTTCTTACGCGTATTTTAGGTAAACTAATATCTTTTCATTAATATTTTCTTCGCTTATTCGGAATTTATAAAAAAAGTAAATAATTAATTTTAAATTTTACATTAAGAATGTTTTTTAAGTCATCGTATAAATAATGATCGAATTCACACCGCACAAACTTTTATTCTATAGTAAAATGTATTTGTCAATTTGACATTTTAATAATGTAATTCATTGACGTATGTATAACTCGTAAAAACTGTTGTGTACTTGTGGATAAAAATTTTGTGCGATTATTGTGTAGGAATCCTCAACCCACAATCGGTTAGAGTTAGGCATAGGGAATGTTATACAAAAAGACTAAATTTTTAATCTATTTTTATAATATGAAAAGAATATAATATCATTCCATTTAAAAAAAATGAGTTAGTGCCATTTTAATTTTAGCGTTTTTAATCGATATTTTTGGGCCCCTATTTAGTAACAAAAAAGTGAAACGGACTGGATTCGCATCGGGCAAACTTCCCCTTGAAACACTGATCAATTTCAAACCCCCACCTTTAACCGTTTCTCTGAGAATGAATTTTAAGTAGAGTAATGTTTTGACCAAAAATTATCTACAAAAATTAATATCTCGAAAAATATTGATTTTAGACATTACACACCAGGTACCATTGGAAAGGTATAAATAAATAGATTTAAAAAAAAATTTAAAATGAACTTGATGTCCCCTGTGCGTCTCCTAACTATATTTGGAGATAAAAAATATTTTAAGAAGGTACCTTTTTTAATGCAATATAACTTTTGTATTCACACATTTGGTCTATCTTCAGTAATAAAGCCACAATCCACCGATCCGCCGAGGTTGGGACACCTTGTATAAATAAAAATTAATTTACTTTATGATGAAACAGCCTATGATACAATAAACAATGACAAATACCTAATAAATAATTAAAATAGTAGTAAGTTTATAAATAATGTCAAAAAAATATTATATAGTAGTAATTTTTTGTTTAGTTTAATGGTTGTCTTAATTGACACTGGCAATATTAATTTTATTATTAATAGATTGTTTTTAATTGATGTAAAAGGCTCTTTTTAATTTCATTGGGGCTCAAAACTGCCACCATAAAATGTCCACAATAAGTCTACTTGTAAGAGACAACACACAAAGGAGGAGAGGGGGTCGTCTACTCTGATCAAGTGAGGAAGATGTGCTGGACTACTTAAGGGAGGAAAATGTGCATGGTGAAATATCATGCAAAAAAATAAATAATACTGATAGGTACCGTAACTTTCAGTTGGGCATCCCTTTCCGTCTGCATGACAAAATAAACAGTGCAGATTACTTGCCAGAGAATGTAATTGTTCGGCGATTTAACTTTGGAAATGGACCAACGAGACGTAGCGGAGTTGCTTTTTTAGGTGCCCGTCAGCGGAGATTAACGGAGAAGAAATAGTAAACATAAGTCCCCTCAAAAAACCCAAAATGATAAACTTAATTAACATTAACATATTGTGAAGGTATTGAAGGGGCCAGCTTATTTAACAGAACTACGACGCTTATCAGATTAAATATTGGGGTTGAGATTTAATGAGAAAAGCCAGCAGCAGAAGGTCGCGCCATATGTCGTCAAAAAATCTGGAAAATATTTCCAGTCTCCAGTTCGATCGAAGTAGCAGATGTTCAAACAAGACGCGTGCTTCCAAAGGTGTGCCGATTCCAAGAAAAATCAAAGGTAGAAAGAGGTCTCGCGAGCGGACTTCAGAGAGAGAGAAGGGTTCAGAAAAGGTCTCGGGGAGAAGAGAGAGGGAGAGCATGGAGAGAGAGAGGA
>JAWQRP010004335.1:0-12030 GCA_033557875.1 Quadriops clusia | reverse complement strand
TGTTTACTGGTCAGCCACCTTAAGAATATCAACAAAAAAGTTATTTAATAATAAAGATGTCGTTTCCTTGTTAGAAAAAAGTTATTTCCCAATTTAAATAAGAGATTTTTTTTTCACTTCCGGTCAAACCAGATCTGACATATAAGTGCTCTATAGTTCAAAAGATCCGTCTTATTGCGTATGACAAATTGAAAAAAAAATCTTTGACATATCTCTAAAAACAAAAGAAAACTATAGTGATATACCGTAATCGGAGACCACTCGGTATATCAAGTTTCGGAATCGCAAATCTTATATAATTTTATTTCGAAGGGATTTCTGTTACAGGGAATAAATTGTTCAAGCTCTAATCTGTTTTTCCATAACACTATAGTTTCACTGACACAAATATCTTGAAAAGGATCAAATATGTCTTCAAATTTTCCTTCTAACCTTTCTATATAATAGATCTGTTGTTTCTGAATGAGCTCGTTTTATTTATGTCTTTTTTACTTATTATCGATGATATGATGTTGCGATTATCTCCTTAGTTGACCAATAATTCTTTATGTTCACTTTTGCATGTTAGTAACAGGATATCAATTGTATGAACGAGAGAGAGAAAGAAATATTTTGCATTCAACACCAAAAATCAATGAAAACTTAATGTTCTTTAATCAGTAACACGTAGATATATAATTTGTTTCTATTGTGTATGTACGGCCATTGATTATATGCTTCAAAATATCACACCAAATATTATGCACAAATTTCTATATTCTCCTTCCTATTCATACTCCAATTAAACTTTTCTAATAACAAAAGCACCTGTTCCAATTTTCATCATTGTTATCGATGCGTCCTCGTTTCCATTAAGCGGTTCACGAGCAAGCAAAAAGAAAGATTAATTTATAGTAAAACCGAATAAACATGTTTTGATGTAAGATGCTGATTAATTCTACATTGATGGGATTCGCAGCGGGTGGAACGCAGCAGCACGTGCTGTAAATTACAGGGAGACACTTCAACCCGCGAGGTTGGCAGCAAAATAAACATTACATCTGTGCCGTGCGCTAATGTTAAGGTGTTAAGTGAAAATCTATTACTTTAACTGCATATTAATGATTGTTTGGCTTAAGTAGACGGAATACTAAATAACACATGTCTGAAAATAATTGCTTGCAGGCTGGAATTGAAACCGTATAAATCTCACATCAAAAACCTATTTAAGAAAAGTTTAATTTCTTGTGGTGCATGATTCGCAAAAACTAACAATTAAGTAGAAACCAATCAATTTCCCCATACGTCTAGCAAATTGCTTTTTGAGGGATATATCTATTTTTATCTACCCATCTAGAAAGTTTTTGGTTAACCCTCTACCCCCTATCACCTTCCAAAATCTGTTGTGTTAGTTTTTTGGGATTAGTGAAGTTTTCTCGTTCCTTTTCTTTCCTCCTTACACGCTCCAAGTATTTTTGTAAAACTAATTGATTATTTACGCTGTTTCCTCTATAAGTTTGGAGCCCGGAGCGCGAGCAAGAAACGTTTCCGAACGAGCAATAATTAAATTGCTTTCTCTTGTTTTAAATAGTTCGGCTCCTGCAGGAATCGCTATAAATAAAGTAATATTTCTTATGTAGATTCCCTGCTCAGCAAACTTTTTAATTAAATTTATTACCTATTTCGTACTTTAAACCTCCTTTTGATAGTTTTAACTGTATTAATTTGTTTTTACTTTAAATATATTCGCATATATTATCCTGACTGTATTGTACATCCATAATAATGCTGATAACATACAGTTACATAAATTTTGCACAGAATCCTATACATAACAATAAATTAAAGTAATGCCAGAAATAGGAAATTCAATAAGAACAGATGGATGGGAAAGCGTCACATTCGAACTCTTTGGGAGAAAAAATATGAAATCAATAAAGCAATATAATGTGTAACACCTGGCTTTAACTTTATTTGAATATTGCTATGTAGTTGCTACTGCCCCTTGCAGTTCTAAATTCTACTCAGTTTGAATTAGGAAATTCTACCATATCCTCTTGTTTAATCATTCCTTTAATTTCGCCCTGCTTCAATCAAGTGTCCCCGCTATTTTTTAACTTACTAGGGTATTGACGCTCTTTGCCCTAATAAATAACGTATCCGATTCCGAGGGGTATATTTTCCCACAGCCTCCGCGCCTCTGAAGAGAAAAATAATGAAAAATCGTACAACAAAGCTTTAGTTACGAGGAAAAAATGTAAATCGGCGAGCGATTCACGTGGCTGGCTGGTTTGGGCCTAGAAGAGAGCAACCCTCGAAAAAGTCTCGGGGTGTGTGGCGGCGCCGTAACTTATAGACGGTTTTATAAAGAAAGACGAAGATATCCGTTTATCCATTTAATTTATTGAGTTTATTGAACACATATCAAGGTTTATTGTAACGTGCTGCTCTTCCCGATATCCCATCTTCGCTCAGCCACCCTCGGCGAGGCGAATTCTGCACACGTAGCGTAGCGTGTTCAATTTTGCTTTAGATGACGGGATGTTGTTTTATTATAGACATCCGCATCTAAAAACCAAGAGATAATGCTAAAGATGATCCCGCCATTTGTGCCTCTCGACCTAAGGATTGACTATTACGTAATTACGAAGTCAGCCAAAACGGTCTCTATGCTCTCCCCTGATCCATAGATTTTCTATTGATACAAACCTTCTGAACGAAAACTTAACTTTTTCATTGCTTAAGAAATGAATAAACTTGAATTGTTTGTCAGAAGTAAGATTTGAATTAAACGTGGTATAAACGCTATTTTGAATATTTAATAAGAATACGACGACGCCTAACCAGAGCAGTTGATATTTCGGAAATATCAAAACGGTTTCCTTGAAATTGTTTAGAGTTTATCCTAGTTAAATTCGAGAAATTCAAGCGAGCGACATACCTTAAATTTTTTGTTCTCATCCTGGGCTCGTGCAGAGTCGAAAAGGGTACAAGCGGGAGCGGCGAGTTTTCCTCACCGTTCATCTGAATAGACTAGATCCGGTCTCTGGAGTCAGACTGTCGCGAAACTTTATTTACCGCATCCTAGAGATGCTCTTTCATTTCTCATTCATGTACTCTTCTTAACAACTGAAATATTCATTAGGCTGCAAAATGTCACTGGGCAATTTTATGAATTGTTTATCTTTAGATACATGCAAAGTGGGGAAACGTGGAAAATCCTTCTATCAAAAAGTAAGTGAATGTGTGCGAGTTGCTTAAATGAAAGAACAGAATTGATTCACGTGCATATTTTGATCTAGGCACATATGGAAATGAAAATTTACATTAGATATCTTCGTTTTAAGGTGGAATGATGTAGTTTTATATTCGATTTTTAAACCTCGCTCTTATCGCAACACGTTCCCACGGCGCACAATTTAAGAACCTACGCCGCGTAGGCGTAAGCTAAATCTATAAATCCGCCTGTTTATGTTGCTCGGTTTTATCTCTACCCTTATAAATTAACTCCTTAGATTTGTTAGTCTCCCTCTATTACATTTTTGCAAGACCGGCCCTGCTGAATGGCAGATAAAGCAATCGGAAGTGTTTTCTTTTCTTTCCGGAATGATGGATCTTCATCAGTTAATTTGACTCTTCGCTTTATTTCGCGTCTCGAAAAACTCCGACAAATTGCTCGTCTGCAGCTTGATTTAAGAGATAAACCAATCCTCATTCGCCTACTGATATTTCATATTATTTACCTAACTTTCCGCCGGGTGCTTCTTTGGAAGAAAGTAATACAAATAAAATTAAACGCTGATTTAAGAATTGGTCAAAGAGGACAGACCTGCAGTTGCTTTCAGTAATGAGTAATAAATTTCAAGAAAACGAACGAACGTGGAAATGGTTGATTAACTTAAAAAGCAATGCCGATAATAAAAACGAGCTAAGAAAAAGAGGAAAATTCAATGAACGGGAAAATTACTGCGGCCTAATAGTGTCTTCTTAGTGATCCACAGAAAGAGCCATGTCAAAGAAGCGAATTATTCTTTTTATGAAAACGTTATATATGTGCCCATTCTATTTACTCATGTAGGAGGGCCTGCACAGAATAAATTCAATTTGCCAGAGTCCTTTGAGAGAGCCGCCCAGATGTAACATAAAAAGGTTTAGTCCTTATTGTAATAGAGGGCGATTATATTATTTAACCATCTTGTTAAAATTTCCACAGCCTATATCTCCCCTACCATTCAACTTACCTTTCACAAGGACCTTAATTTATATATCTTTATATTTGTATTTCTTTACAACACATTTGTTCCAGTATTATTAAAATAATTTTCAAAGTTTGGCTTTTGAGATGAGTAAAATACAGAAGTAAATTGTCCGCCCTGAAAAAGACAATATACGTAGCCTCTTATTGGCACAATTTAGGAGCCCCGTATGGTGTGCTGTTTAAAATTCTATGTAAATATGGTATAAAGAAAGCGATTTACAGGTTTCGTAATACGGGCAACGTAGCGGCGAAACGTATCGACTGGCTTTATTTTCTCTATTTTCTGAAAATAAAACTGCGCGAGTTTGCATTATGGGAATTTAACTTCAAATTTGAATTCCACTCTGTTGCAAAGTATAAGTCGGCAATTCTAAATAGAGATCCTAGTTCCACCTTTCAACTGATATTAGTCCGACGAAAAGTAGTTAAAAGTTGGGAACATACAACCGTAGAAAGAGACATTTTCCCTGTAAGAAATTGAATCTGTACAGATACTGGTTTCATGTGTTTTTATTCTTTGAATTTAGTTTTTAAATTGAACAGATGTAGGCGACATTGCACATTGTGGTTCAAATTATTTCCCAGGTACAATCTGAAGAACAGAGAAAATAATATTACATACATTTAGGATAAATAATTTAATTATTTCATCAGTAATTGGAAATTAATCAACAAAAATTTACATACATGGTGGCCTCTAACCAAATCCTTAAGAGGAAGCTTAATTTTATCTCGGTGTAAATATTTAATCAAATCTTCCAATTTAGTGGGAATAAACAACCCTTGTCGGTGCCTGTCCGCGGAGGATTCTTTCGGGACGCATAGAAAGTACACTGAAATGCAACACAGCAGCAAGAGAAATTTCATGGTTCAAATTTTTCTCGCCTTAGAGTGAATTACCAAAGTTTAGTTTTCAGCTTATGTAATATTGTTGGGATAAGTACAAGTTTTAAAAACGGATAAATATCACATTACCAACATTTTAAATTACATTTTAGTTAATTTTCCATTGTAATGCGGCAATGTATGAGGCAATAAATTGTGTTATTGCACAATGGTTTATTGCTGTTATCTGGCGGTTAAATATATCGCGGGACATAGAAGCGTTAGGATTTAAAATTATTGTATTCGGCAACAAAGGCGAGTGGATTTGCCTTAAAAGCAACCTTCTTCGGCCATAAATTAGGGCTAATAAGCCCATTCACATCAATTCCCCATGAATTTAAGTCAATTTGCCGCAACTCTGCGGAAAAGCACTCCTCTTATCTTTTGTATCAATGAAGAATTTGTTTCGGGGAGTTCTTTATAGTTATGAATTGTTCTTGAAGTTGTCCTTTTCGCGAAGTTATCTAATACATTTCTGTGATGTTCATATCTAAATTTTCAGTTGCTCCCGAGTAGACGGTTTATTTTCCTTCCTAATAACTGCGCTATAATGCTAGTTAAGCAGCAAGGCTCAACAACGCCGTACATGCATACAAAGTGCTCGAAAACTTATAAATTACAAGAGGGAGCACTTAAAGTTATATGTGTTAGATCAGGGCACTGGCATTATTTACGCGTATTATAAAAGGTGCAGTTAAAATTCTTGGTAGAAGCGGTGGCTTAATTTATTTTGTTCAGTTTTCCCGAAACCGTTTTCCGGCGCTCCCTTTTCCTAGGAACTCGGTGGCTATATTCCGGTGGAGAAACAGTATTTGTGAATATATATAGAGTATTTACTTTTTGCCGCGCTAGAAATACCTTATATGTTCTCTCCGTGCAACTTCTAAACAGGCTGACATGTACAAATTTAAAAAGTTTAAATTGATGTTGTAGTTTACTTCCCGAAGTATTAGTTGAAAAATCGGGAATCCTTAAACTTATTTAATATATCAATATTATTTGTAACAGCTGTCCATGTTCCTCGACTGCCGACGAAAAACTAGCGGAGGTCGTCGAGAGCGTTATCAATTCCCAATTTGTACTATTTTTATTTTTTGTTTCCTTGTGAACGTTATATTTTATGAAATTAAAAGCAAATGTCCCCCCGATATTACGCCCGTTGTTTCTACAGTTAACCTTTCAATTTACAATAATAAATATTCTTAATTATTCCCAAAAGTATACGAAATCAAACTTTTTCCAATTCTCGAGTAATCTTGTTTGTTTTCGGTTCCACAAAAATCGATTTCCAATGCAAATGTGTTTCGTTAACTGCAAAGTTATAAGCCCTTCATCCTCGGCGGCACTCAAACTCCTGTCTTTAAAGGCGGACTGTTTGGTTAACTTTGTATCAACACTCTATTTATTAAAGACAAACGAGCCAACTTTAGACTAGTGTGAAGTGAACTGTGTTCTATTCTCTTTGTATTATGAGAGCTACTAATGATACATATAATGGACGGTGAACTTTAAATTAACTTGCATCATCTTTGATGTTCCGTGGTGCGAATATTCACATGTGCATGTTTAACAATGCAAAGTTAATCTCAATGCTGTCTACTTACTCGCCGAAACTAATCAAAATGATAGATTTGTAATGCTAGCCTTTCATTGTTGATACAGCTCTACTCTCGATTTTACATTATTTCGCACAATATTTATTCAAATGTGACACTTAAAAGAGCTTTTCGCAGTGATACTTCTGTTCACCACCAACGTTATATTTTGTTTTACAAATACGGAATCTGCAATTCCGATCGGTGCTTAAGCCTTTAGGATCTCGCAGCAACGAACTGACAACGATTACTGCAGGAGGATTTCGTTATTTCATTTTGGACATGTTTAACAATAACTCAATATGTCCCGGTAATCCGTATTCACACAATATGCTTATCGGTTTACGCTGTTCTTCTTGACAACTCCGGATAAATTATAGCCCAAAATTACCTGTTCAGCTGTAGACTTTCGAGCGAAATTAATTTATGGTGGAATTTAATCGCCGATCGCTTTACCCCGTGTCATAATGATACGCAGCGTCGCAGGGGATAAAACGAATGTTTTAATCATTGAAATCCGCACGAGCGAAATTTACTGCGCCAACTTCGCGCAAATGAGTTTCGCGCATTAATAACAGCTATTGTTTAAAAATTAATTGTTATTTTATCCTGCGCGAAGCGATTTAGAGTTTTCTAACTTTCGCGAATTTTTATTATCGTAAATATTATTTCCCACGAGCGACCTATTGTTTTTAATTGCAACGTAAATTATTCGAATCGAATAACCGCGCAGAGATAAGCGCTATTATTAAAACAAATATAAAATTTCCAGCGGCCAATCGCGATTAAAATAATGGACATAAAGCTCCTATTTACCATACGTACAAAACATTACTTGCTTTTATATTTTAATATAATCGCTTATTGACAGTCGGAAGGGATTACGAATTTTTATTTTCAACCATAATATTTCTATTTTTCCAGATGAATGAAACAAAAGAGCAAAAATATGTATGTGGGGCACAAAATCTGCATCATTTTTTTTATTATTTACATTAGAGAAATTGTTACAAAAATAGACGGTGATGCATTCTGAACAAAATATGTATGACGGTGAAATTCCACATGCGACTTCCAGTTCCGTCATGAGGGGATATAATTCAAAAGACTTGTGTCGCCAATTTAATTATTATATGCGTTAAAAACATCTCTTTCTTTTTATTCGAGAAGTTTGTCCAAC
This sequence comes from Quadriops clusia, assembly GCA_033557875.1. Classification (NCBI taxonomy): domain Eukaryota; kingdom Metazoa; phylum Arthropoda; class Insecta; order Coleoptera; family Hydrophilidae; genus Quadriops; species Quadriops clusia. Next base: position 4,133 of record JAWQRP010004335.1, on the reverse strand, counting down.
CATATTCTTAATTCGACATCATTAATAACGGAAACACCGATAAAATTGATAGAAAGTGATGAGAAAATAAAGAAAAACGGGCATTGCCCTGTAGCTTCTTTTCGTCAAATCGTTTCGTTGAGTGGTTCTCTTTTTACGAAGAGTTTATCCATTCTTTCTTAAAGATAAGTCGGAAACCGGAAGATGTCCTTAAGGTGAAAATTTCTGGTTTTGAAATGTGAAAACCACTAACGAGCCGTTCCTAGGGCCATCATTTTCTCCGTATGTAGGTAGCATAAATCTCACGAGCAAATTTGGCAGCCGTCGCATCATTTTCGTTATAATTCAATGCGTATAGAAATATCAAATGTTGAAAATGTTTAGTTTTGTCAACGTGCAGTTGCACTTTAATGGACCTAAAATCAATAACAATGAAATTTATTTTATAAATCGAGAATTGTCTTAACTCCGTTTCGTAAAAAAATTCTTTCTCTTTCATCCTTTAAAATACAATTCATATGCTATTATGAAATTATATTATCCCTTATTGGACTTGTTCTTTTATACACCTTCTCTTGTCGATGACTCACCGTAATATTATGGCATTTATGTCTTCAGTTTAAATCCTCAATTTTTACCTGGGATGCTTAAATATGCTGTCTGTGGTATTCTCCTTTGTTTTTGGCCTATTTATCGTTTTGGTTCATCATATTATAATCATCTTCAACACAAAGCCGTTTTGTCAAGTTTTAAAATTGCAGGTACATATGTACTTTACACTTATGCGTCTTCCCAAGTTTACTTAATAAATGGCACAAGTGGAATTTGAGCAGGTTATAATTAGTTTCTCAAGAACGTATCTTTGTAATAGTTTCCTTTAAAAACATTTTTACATGGTCGATAGCGTGTGAACACTTTTCTTGCCTCCGCAGATTTGGGCATGTTTCACTCGTTTATTGTCGATTTTAATGCTCCTCTGTGATTAATTACTTACTATTGTATGTGCCACTTTGCTCTCAGTGATTTTTGGGTGATTACCTCTTCCTCCTGTAGTGTTAATTGTAGTGAATAGTTTTACGAAAATTTACACGGACATTGTGACTTCTGTTTTGGTTCCTTTCTACACGATCAGCTGTTTATTGTGTGAAAATGGCGGCTTCAACAACTACCTTCAATGAGCTATTTCGAAGAATGAGTGCATTTGAGACGACGGTTAATACTCTTCAGTCTGCCGCTTCTGGGGCTACTTCTGTGCCTGCTTATACTTTGGACAATCTTAAGCAGGACTTTGAATCCTTCAAAAACTTGGTACTTTCATATCTGACCGAACTTAAGAAACAGGATGATATAACTGAGGCCTATAGCAGGAAGAACTGCCTCCTCATTCATGGTGTAGGCGAGGTACATGCAGAGAATGTTGTGGATATTGTGATGGATTTTTTTAATACCAACATCAGGGTTCCCAACTTTAGTGTTTCGTTCAGCATGTTAGACAATTGCCATAGATTGGGTCGCCCTAGAATTACGGACGATCGACCTAGATCTATTATAGTTAAATTTAATTCGTACTTGGTCCGGAAGGTATTATGGGATAATAAGAGCCAGTTAAAAAATACACGATTTTTCTTGGCGCTAAAAATACATTATCTGCCAAACGGTGTTGGACTTCAGACGGCAAAATCTTTGTAGCCCTTCCTGATGGACTGAAGATTGCCATTACCGATCAGCATGATTTGGACTCCTCAACGGAGCTGTTGAATCTACGGGATGGTGGGTGTCCTGGGGTGGCCGGTACGCAGGAGGATCCCTTTTCGGACTCGTCTTCCAGGGCCTCAACGGGCCGATCGAAGAATAGAAGGAGGAGTGTCAGGAGTGGAGCGAATAAGCAGTAGTCATTTTTTTTTTAAATTATTATTATTATTATTATTTCTGGGGTTATCTGACCCATAGGATACTTCATTTATAATTTGGTAGTCTGTTTATGTAGCGATGCTTCAAAGTCATATTTTTATGCATATGGAATGTTTACTAAAGTTTTTTATTATTTTCACCACCTGTTATTTATTTGTAGGCATCAATATGTACAGACTTATAAACGTCCAATGTTATGACTGTTCATGTTTAAGTATTTACATTAATTTATGAACCTTGCTTTAAAGGGTTTACGTATCATGTAGCTGTTTGACCCTAGCCTTTGTGGATCCTAAAATTGGCATGTCATATTATTTTTTATTGTCTTTTTCAATTACAAGTTATATATTCATCCATGTAATCTTTCTATTTTGCCTTGGATCTGTGGGGGCTGGAGTTGTTCGCGTGATTTTTTTGTTTCGACTGACTTTTGTTTTCCGGCATATAAGCTTCCCACTGTACAACTTTTAAATATTTTTTGAACTACTATGCTGCTGTGCATTTCTTTGTCGCCGCCATTGATTTTAGCTACCCTCCTAAATTATGGTGTATTTATTTTGTATAAACCTACATTAAGATAAGGTTGCGTCTATGTCCATTAATAATAAATACTCTTTTGCTCCCTTGAACTGTAGATCGCTTTTTCCCAGTTTTCATGATGTATGTACAATTTTACTGAGCAACCGGTTCGATGTCTTAGCGCTTACGGAGACTTGGTTGGACGGGTATATTACTGATGCCATGATCCATATTCCTAATTATAATGTCTTTCGGAGGGATAGGGGTGCGAGGGGGGGTGGTGTTTGCCTTTATGTGCGTTCTGGCCTTGTTTGCACTGTGTTGTCCTGTGATCATACAATTGAGCAATAATGGCTGAAATTTGTGATTAGTAAGAATACATTTGTCGTTGGTGTGGTTTACAGACCTCCGTCTTTTCAATCTGGTATATTTACTGAGGCGCTTGAGACCCAGCTATCTTCTTTTCTTCCAACTTGTGATGTATTGTTTTGCTTGGGTGATTTCAACATTGATTTCCTTAAACTTAGCGATGTGGTTGTTCGGCGTATCAGTGATATGTTTGAGGTTTTTGGCGTGACGCAGATAGTTGAGAGACCAACTCGTGTTACGCCATCTTCGTCTACACTGATTGATGTTATACTCACCAATGACGTGGGTTTGATTGATGGGGTTGATTCTTTGAACGGTGATCACATTTCTGACCATGATCTTATTTTCTGTCTCTGGACGTGCCACTAATAATTGCTTTAGCTTCTATAGAGACTTTTTACATTTTAATCACAATCTATTTCTATCGGACTTCCTTCTGTTTCCGTTCTACAAAATTTTTACCTTCAATAACATCGACGACAAAGTAAATTATTTGAATCAGGGTCTTTTAACGATGTTCGACAGGCATGCACCCTTACGTCGGATTAATTGCTCTCGAAGCTACACACCTTGGTTGACGAGTAACACCAGATACCTTATGTCTTTGCGGGATCGCGCTAGGACGAAGTGGAAGCGTTCCGGTAGCTTTAATGACTATTTGGAATATAAAGATTTGAGAAATTTTGCAGTTAAGGTTATACGTAGCGAGAAGCGGGCTTACTTGAACTCGAGAGTGTGTAGGGTTGGTAACAGGTCTTCGGATGTATGGAAGCATCTTCAGGCCCTTGGAATTCATAAGAAGAAATTGATGATTCCAGCAAATCTTTTCATCCCCAATGCTATTAACAATTACTTTGTTCATGCTTCGCCGCTGCTTTTACCTTGTGCTTCCCTTATTTATTCTCTAATAATAGACACCCTAATGCAGGTACTTTTTCCTTTCGTTTGGTGAGTGAGGAGACGATTACTAGTTTGTTCCTTAAGCTTAGGAAGTGTTCATCGGGTCCGGACGGTCTCACATCTGATATGTTATTCTATTGCTTTCCTCATATAATATGTTATCTTACTCATATTGTAAAATTTTGCTTGGAGAATAATACATTTCCCATCTCTTGGAAGCAGGCACATGTAACTCCTATTCCCAAGTTTTCAACGCCTCGTTCTCTCTCTGACGTCCGGCATATTTCGTTGTTGTCCGTGCTGTCGAAGGTTTTGGAGACTGTTATGGAGGTGCAGCTCCGCGAATATTTGTCTGCTTCTAATATTTTACCGGTATGTCAGTCTGGCTTTTGTTCGGACCTAAGCTGCGAGACAGCTCTTCTTGACGTATGTGATGCTGTAGTCGGTGCGTGGGA
>JAWQRP010004334.1:0-12031 GCA_033557875.1 Quadriops clusia | reverse complement strand
ATGTACTACAAATTAAATGAGTGAAATTAAAGATTACAAATACATGTATTCAATATTTTAATATTATTTGATATTTTAATAGCTATTTTACCTATATTATTCACATTTTTTAAATTATGTGTATGTAATCGTATAATTGCTGAGATAGCAATTACGATTGAGTCAGTTGATGACTAATATTAAATTCATTTCAATTTAAATTAATCTCAAATTCAAAAAATATGAAAATATCTCTACTACTACCATGTTTTTCTGTTCGCTGCTATATACAGTACTGTTTAATAAATTTTTAGTGAACATGATAATATGTATATGTCGAAATCATAAGATTAAATTTGTATGTAGGATAAAATGTATGTGTATATGGTAATATGTACACGTGTACATGGTCAGATGTACATGTGCACATGAAAATAAGTATACGTATACATGGTAATAAATATATGTGTACATGGCTGCCCGTGATTTTTCACGGGCATTAACTAGTAATGATAATAAAAATGTAAAGAATAATGAAGTAAATAGGTACAAACAAATTAAAGCACGAAAAGTACCTTAAAACCCCGATAATCTGCGAATGAGCTTACATAAGCAACGAAGCGACATCCAATTCTAATCTTTTCTAGCTTGAGACAAACGACAGGCATTTCCCTTAACGGATTTCTTCGCTGTTTAAGAGATCCTGCGAGTTTGAAGCAATTTAAAATAAAACCGTGGATTAACAAAGGGAGGGGGAATTAAAATATATATTCTTTCTCTACGGCGATTTACATGGGAGCATTCGATTTGAACCCCGGCCCATTGTCGATGCAACAAGGAAAGAGCGTGGCTTTCAGACGCGAAATCATTTTAAAGCACTCACTCAGTGTTCCGCCAAACGTTTCTTTTACTACCCCCGACCACCAAGGGCTCGCTCTCTCCCATATCCTTTCATCGTATCAAATAAACGCTCCGCAATCTCACTTCCTATGGATAGAGAATGAACCGAAACCTCTACACGCACGAGCTCTTAACAAATTTCGACGATTTTTTTTGCTAGTTTATATCGCAGCAAACGGTCTCCCTTGTAAAAGAATCCATTGTTTGAATTAAATAATGTTTTATATGTGCTTATATTTATTCCTATAAATATAGAAAAATAGATAAAAACAATTTACATATTTATTTCCATATACAAGGTGATATGGATAAGTAAAAACAATGTGTAAAGCATTTGTAGCAATCACAATAAGCAGGAAAATTTCACCCCCGCTGATATCACTCCACCAAACATGATATTATTATGGGGTGCTTGGCTCTACAAATAACCGTTTCGTAGGCTTTGGCTTCTTTAAGTTGCAGCATAAAAATCGATAGATCCTACATTTATTAGCTTTTATAACAAGTCATATTACGATTACATGCAATTCTCAAAGACATGCCTCGCGAAATTGCGCGGGTAATATACTCCTGACATAATGTACTCCTCATATTGCTCGTAATAAAACACTCCGCTGTAATACACTGCTACAATGTGTACAAAGAGTATCATCAGTAATAAGAGAGCCCGACGCCAGCCACCCCTCACTTTCATATGCCGGGCCCCCGCTTTAAAGCCTTTGGCCTGTTTGCGAACTTCACTTTTTATTATGTCCTACTTCAATAAACTGCGAATGTAATTTACTCCATTCCGACCCTCCGATGATGTGTTCACTCTTCTCAATTTCGACCATCGCGTTTACTCTTTATTTGCTGTGGAAACAAATTAAACTCCTGGTTGCTACGCATTTCAGATTCTAATTAATATTTCCCGGTCCGGAAGCTTGGGCTAGTTATACATTCGGTTTGGGCGATTCCACAAATTGTACCTACTAATTGTATAAGTAAATATGTAATATAAGTATGTGCAAACCTTTTCATTTTTTCTTTAATAAACTAATTAGAATCTGATCAGAATGGGACTATAGTAATGTAACTTTAAAATAATATACAGGGTGGTCCACCTAAGACGACCCACTTAAATTACAGCGTTATTAACAAACTTAGAACAATAAAACTTGCAGGGTTTACTCAGCAACTAAAGAGCTCCATAAAACGCTAGTAGTGTTTTGTTTTGCCGCGCATAGTTTTTGCACAGGCGCACTTGGATCCATAAAAGTGATGATGAAGATGAATTTCCAAAAATTAATTCAGCACATAAAAAACACCCCAATAACTTTTTACTCTGTGACATTTCGTTTCCGCGCAAGGGCACATAACTTTTAAAAATACATAGTTTTCAATGTGCTTTTATTATTAATTCTAATCCCCAGCATGATTATGCGTCCAACGATACCAATATTGCAGCAAAAATCTTGATATATGGATTTTTTTTTATTTTATAGACTATATTCACTTAATGACCACGCACACATCTCTACAGTTCTTTCTTGTCAGTCGCCCATGATAGTAGATTTCCCTTTTAGACATTTACTCATATGTCACCTAATATTAACAAATGCTTGTCGTTGTGATGGCCTAATTGCTAAGGCGCTGGCGTTTGGTGCAAGGGGTTTATGGTTCGAATCCCAGCAAGGGTGCGATTTTTTTTATTGGGAAAAATTGTTAATTACTTCATCGTCCATGAACGATGTAGAACAGGGGCTCCGTGTTTTGTAGACTCCTCCAAAACTTGTGATTCTAATTTTTGTCGTCATCAATTGGTCTATTATGCCCAAACAGGCCGATGTTGAATAAATGATAAATACTGAAGTATTTATTTCCTCTTAGTGGGATGACAAACGCTCTTTTGCTTATCAATAATTACAATATTGAGTAAAAGGTGCTAGTTATTTATTAACAGGCACATTCATTCATTTACTTTTGTTTCACGCTCAATAAGTTTTGTAAGCAACTGTTTACTACGTACATCTTGTTTCCATAATAAATGTCACTAATTTTGTTTGGCGGACGCTGCCTTTCTAGCACAGTTAACAGTCAATCCGTGGCGTAGTACCCATAATATCATTTAAAAAATTCTTATTTCAATTTAAAGTGTGATGTTTTGTATTAATTTTATTTTATTTAGTAGAGAAAATGGAAGTAAACGAGTGACATTTAATATGAAAGTGAATGTACATACTAACTATCAAATGTTTAGGTTTTGTCAATTATCACGTCTAATAAATCTACTGGCCTGAGCGACTGAAACAAAATAACTAGAGATGCGTGCATGTCGGTTAAGTGGACATAGTCTGTAAAATAAAAAAATCCATAAATCAAGATTTTTTGCTGCAATATTGGTATAGTTGTACGCATAATCATTCCGGGAATTAAAATTCATAATAAAAACACCTTGAAAACTATGCAGTTTTAAAAGTTATGTGCCCTTGCGCGGAAACGAAATGTCACAAAGTTATTGGGATGTTTTTAAGCCCTTTAAGTGCAGAATAAATTATTGGAAATTTCATTGCCCTTAATTGGTAAATAAAGCCACAATAAAAAAAAAATGTTTTTCAGCCATCCACCATTTTTTGGCAGAAATGTTTATACCGTTGTATGCAGAATTACTTGCCGATTTAAAATATGTAAAAAAAATTCATCTTCATCATTACTTTTATGGATCCAAGTGCGCTTGCGCAAAAACTATGCGCGGCAGAACAAAACACTCCTAGTGTTTTTTGGAGCTCTTTAGGTGCTGAGTAAATTCTGCAAGTTTTATTGTTCTAACTTTGTTAATAACGCTGTTATTTAACTGGGCCGTCTTAGCTGGACCAGCCTGTATATGCTCTTATGAGCATTGTAAACTTTAATTTTAGTAACGTCCTCCTCATAACCAACGATAAAATAGTTTTCCATTTTTTCTCGTACACACAGTATTTTAATATTGTTTATTCATGATTACCCTTGTCAAGCAAAATTGCATTGTTCGAATACCACTGCTGTACACTGTGTGAGTCCAAAAGGAATTCAGTCTCCCAAACTTCATTATTGCATTCTAAAATTGTACGTGGGCTGGGAAACAAAACAACGGCAATGACGCTTGGCACTCCCGATTCTAAAATCTCATTTTTAAAATGATTTGATTCGGGACAAATCGGATATGTTCTCTTTAATACAAGGCAATCTGGCAGAAAATGTGGGATAGCAACATGTGTGGAAGTAATCCTTGGGGATTAGAGGGCGTCTTGGTTTTTCCTTCACTCATATAGAAAAAAATAGCTCCCTTCTCTAATGTTGTTCAGTTTTAGTTTTATGTTGTTCGGTTTTAGTTTTATGTTGTTCAGATTTAGTTTTATATTGTTCTGTTTTAGTTTTATGTTCAGTTTTAGTTTTATGTTGTTCAACTTTATATGTATACATTTAATTCCGTGCTTCATTGCCCGTTCGCATTCATTCTCATTATTATTTTTATGAAGCGGTTAATAATATCCAACACCTAGACGTATATCCATGACAGCAAAACTCACTAAGAGGTTTCTTTTAAACTTTAACGGGGTTTAGCACCTGGACAGGCAAAAAAATTACCACCAGCACCACCAGTCTTGCTAAATTGCCCGCTCGGGGTCGCTTTTTTGCCGAGGTAACTAGATCTAATTTAAATTTAATTCGTGTAATTACACCAGCGCCTTTTATAAAGATTAATGCTTAACAGGAGCGGAATATTAATTTTTTTTAATGAAAATATCATTTATGTAGGTCACGGGGGCGGACTAGCTGGGATCAATTACGTACAAATTAATCCTTAATGCACCTCTGGCTGGACATTATAATGTGGAAGTTGGCTCCAGTTGCATTCGCTAGATGCTCTCTGTGGCTTCAATAATTCAATTAGTGCTCTATTATTGTTGCGTGTTTATAGGGTAACTAATTAACACCTCACTATGTGTACAGACGAACGCTGGGAAACGTCAAAGCACACGCGTTTTAATTATTTTATTTGTGTATTTAATGATTTTATTTGGGTTGAATTTCTTTTCATGAGATTAATCGACTGGAATTCAATAACTAATATTCATTGCAGCATTCAATCAAATTTAATGGTCCAGCGGTCACCACCACTTGGTTGTTAAAATAGCATCACGATATGCTTGCATGTTGAAATTTAATCCGTAAGCAGTATATAAATTTGTAGTCAATTAGAAACAAAATAATACTACAGTAAAGAAATAAAGTTTTGTGTTGTTACCCGTATCAGGATGAAACATTTTTTGGGGTTAATAAAAGGCACAGTTCCTGATGATGTTTATTTCTCACTAGGCGACCGGTTTCGTCGTTTCCGACACCCTCAGGCCTCTACAAAATTACAGTATCATCACATTCTGTTTTTGGGCATCGTCTTGTCAAAAGATCGTTCAAAATTTACCAGTTTTAAAACAAAATTACAAAGAATTATAAAATTTAAAATTTCTTATTAAAAACATGCACACAACTCTATCTTATTATAAATTATTAATTTATATAAATTGAAAAAACTTACATGTAGTCATTATGAAGGCAAGCAGCACTGAATGTAACATTAAATTTTCTTTAAATCTTGAGAAAAAATCGTGTAAGTGAAAAAAGCAAACCAGAAAACACACCGAAGGAAAATGTAAGTTAAAACCCAAAACCTGGGGATCGGATGGCCGAATACCCAGGCATGGATGACTATGGAAAATTATTTTCAAAAGTAAAATGTATAGCATCATAAAGTTACACAAAAATAATCAATTTATATAAATTAATGATTTATAATAAAATAGAGTTGTATGCATGTTCTTAACAAGGAATTTTAAATTTTATAAATCTTTGTAATTTTATTTTAAAACTGATAAATTTTGAACGATCATTTGACAAGACATTGGTTTCTTCAAGATCATATAACACTTCCTTTTGCGCAGAAAATATCCTTTCAATAGTATGCTGTAACAGTGCACAATGTCTTATTTCTGCACTTACTTCTGTTACCTTTATAGCGGACTCTATGGGGTAGCAAGCTTTTTTAGATACAAGTAAGTCTTTATATGTAGGAAATATGTTCACGTCTTTTGCTCTTAACATTTTTCTGAAGTTATTGTATTTATGGTAAGTTAAATCATTTTCAATATAAAATACTAACGTTTCTTCAGGTGTATAAGGTTTTGTTTTCGTCTGAGCACCAACAAAAGATTTTTATATCTGCTCGCTCTTTTTGGGGACGTTTGAGTAATATTTCTCAAACCATGCGCAGCATCTCTACTACCTGACGCATATAAAGACGTTTGAGTGGCTAAAGCAAGGATGTCTGGTAAAGGACCATCTGTATTTTTTTAGCAATTCGTTTCATTGAAAGATTTTTTGGGTCTACCTGCACCGCTAGTTGAGGGACTTGTAAACGCGTCTTCCGTTGATACCTGGACAGACGATGACCCTGGCCGATTTCTTACAATAGTCTTTAAGGCTTCAGGAAGTTTTAATTACCCGGACAATCATTTACTGCTCTGCTTACAAAAATTGTTCTGGTGACGACCGCTTTGTTTCCATTTTCTATTGAACGCTGTAATAAAGTTTTGGGCAATGGGTTTTAAGTATTTTAAAACGGGATTATCTCTAGAAACATCTAGATTCAATTTTTCAGCAATATAATGACTAAGTAGCTTCTTCTCGTCCTTCCTATCCCGAAGAAATGCGACTAAGTCCTTATGTAGGATTACGCACAGTTCTAAAAAAAAAATTCTTGAGTTCGTGTCGCACGTCTCCGCACTTTCTAGTTATTACTATATGAAAGTATATTAAATTTGTGAAATTTTGATATAAAAATTATTACGTCTGCGGGCGGCCTTCGTAACTAATATCTCACGCAAACATTAAATAAGCAAAAAAATTACACATCTCTAATAATCTTTTTTTTTAATTATTATCATTTATTTATTGAAAATTTCTTATACAAATTGAAAGTACATACCATCAGAATTGCTCTTTATTTTTCTTCGATGAAAAATTATTCACAGAAACTATTTTATAGTACGCTAAAAACGAACAAAATTTGTTAACAACGAACCACTCTCTACAAAAGTTCAAGTGCCTGCTAAGGGCGTTAGGGAAACCAATTTCCCTTACTTTTTTACGGTTTACAATACCTTAAGGTTCTTAGAGCGGATGTATAATAAAATTATTCATTTTTGAGGACCTTCATTTTTTTAATTTTGGCGCGCTAGGATGGTCATTTGCAACACAGTGCGTTCGAAGGAATCGCTCGAAAGATCTAATACCTTTCGTTGCAGTTCGAACGATCGTGACGTCACGAACGAGCGCTCGTACGCAACGAGTGGTTTGAAAATAGGACCCATGTTATTACTCCTGAAGAAGCAGGGACCTAGGTGGTCATCTTGTGGGGGGGGGGCGATTTTAAGTAAGAGACAATGACGTCATCAACTCAGAAGCTAAAGGTGGCTTTAAGAAATGCGTTTTCGAAACGTAAGGGGAGGAGGGGGGAGATCGCCCCTCCTTAGATCCGCCACTGAGAAGTTAATATAATCTGTAACGAAACGTTGAGGAAAATATAAACAAATAATTTTAAAGACCTTATACCCAATAATTCATATATTTAATAGTTGATAGTTAGGTTAATTCAATGTCAGCGTAAGAATCAAGATATTGGGCGCGTTCACTAGGGCTTATTTTTTTGGACTGACACTAACATTTGTTCCAGTGTTTACGCTTATAATCAAAATAGCGAACTATTGTGGACGAATATTTGGGGAATTAACCAGGACCTTGAAAATTCTATAATTTCTCACACACAAGGTAGTAATGATAGTCGGAATACTAATTTTCTCCTTTATACGAGTGTTATACACGTCATGATCTGTTTCGGCAAAGTAGATACATGACGCATCTCAGAGGTCATAGTATGCTAAGGGGTTTAACCTACAAACGCGCGTGTTTCTAACGTAGCACGTGAAACTTACACGTGAAGTTGGCTAGTTTCAACTATAAACATGTTGATGCAGCGGCTCTGGAGTACGCTGGAAAAGAGGGCACTGACAGCAGAGAACATTTTGACTATAAACGTAAACGTATGCTGGAAAAGAGGGCGCTGGCAGCGGTGAAATTTTGACTATAAGCGCAAACCGTTTGCAAACAGTTGGAATAAATGTCAGTGTCAGTCCAAAAAATAAGCCCTAGTGAACGCGCCCATTGGTACCTATTCTGTTTCGACCCGTTTATTAACGACTGTTAATAAACAGGGTCGAGAAGTTAGGAGCAGCGAGAAATGTTACCAACCTCAAATCAAAGTTTCTTGTCCTATGGTACACGTTCGACGTAACTCGGTTAATTTTAGGTTATCTTTGCATGATTTAGAAGTAAGATATATATCTTATATTAATCTCGCAAAGGTAACCTATAATTAACCGAGTTACGTCGAATGTCCACCATATGACGAGAATCATTGATTTGAGGTTGGTAACATTTCTCGCTGCTCCTAACTTCTCGACCCTGTTTATTAACAGGCGTTAATAAACGGATCGAAACAGAATAGGTACCATTAAGTATTTAGTGTTGCTTAGGGTTATTTGATTTTAAAACTATTTCTTCAAGTCTGTAATTTAAAACGGGGCGTCTACCAAAGGATGCCAATAATGAAGATAAGAAGTCGGCAGTAGTAGCGACAGTCTATTAGATCAAGTAAATTCCTCAGCTTCACAATCTTAAAAAAAGATTTGCAAGAGAAGGAATCCAATTGAGAATCGCACAAGTTCTAGAATCACCCGATTTGCAAAAATTGGGCTCCCGTCTAGTATTTTAATAATTGCACAATCTTTACATAACCCAAGAAAAAAACCTTAAATAATTAAAAGCGACAGTGAAATACACGAAACCATATAGTTACCTAAATTCGAAAATTAACTTAATTGTTGTCACAACATATTTCCCCGGATTTTATTACTGCTTCCGGTTATTCATTTGCACTTAGAAACTCTATAAGATTCCCCAGCATGGTCGTTCATTCGAAATTTCCTGGAAACTTCACATTGACTATATCATTTTTAAATCAAAGAAGAGTCTTAATAATCTGCTATCGATTTGTCATATATGGTGGAGTCCTCATCCTTTTGCCGCGTCCACTCTCTCTAAGACTTTGCAGATCATATTTAGCATCATCATCGAATATCAAAAACAAAAAACTTTCTTCTATTTAAGTCATAAATGCCTGATTCCTCCTATTGAGTGTTCCGCAGGGAAACATACCAGAACCAATCTTATATTTACTGGCAATATTGAAGAAGAGACAAAACCCATTGTATCTCTCAGTGCTCAGACTTATACATCGGATTTTAATGGTATCATTCAAACTACTAAACCTTAGTAAGTATAGGTTTATTGAAGACCAACTCTTCAACAAGTTTAATTTGTTGTAAATTCTATATTGTGGAAGTTATATGGATATTATTTTTTTATACATTTTTTTTATATAACTGATTGCATATTTATTTATCGATTAATTTATTCGGTTAATCTTCTGGCACGAAGTTGCGTTTGTTGTGGTGCGTCTTCTGGTCGTTATGGTGTTTGTCATGATGATGACGTTTGTTACCATGATGGTGTTTGGCATCATGATGGTGTTTGGCATCATGATGGTGTTTGGCATCATGATGGTGTTTGGCATCATGATGGTGTTTGGCATCATGATGGTGTTTGGCATCATGATGGTGTTTGGCATCATGATGATGTTTGGCATCATGATGATGTTTAGCATCATGATGGTGCTTCATATCATGATGGTGTTTACCCTGGTGATGGTGTTTATCTTCGTGATGGTGTTTAACTTCGTGGTGGTGTTTTGCATCGTGATGGTGTTTTGCATTGTGATGGTGTTTTGCATCTTGATGGTGCTTAGCATCATGGTGGTGTTTCACAGCATGATGGTGTTTGGCATCATGGTGGTGCTTCGCGTCATGGTGGTGTTTATCCTGGTGATGGTGTTTAACTTCGTGATGGTGCTTAGCATCGTGATGGTGTTTAGTCTGGTGGTGTTTGCCAGCATGATGGCTATGGTGAACCAAAGCTGAACAGAATTTCCGTTAATCAAAATACACAACTATATCAGAAAATCAAGGATACTCACCTCTGCGCAAATTTACGGTTCCTCCTACTCCTCCTGTGGCGGAACCACCAGCACCAATCAAACCACTAAAACCACCTCCTGTCCCGATACCAAGACCTCCAGTTCCTCCAGACGCACCAACACCTCCTGTGGCACTCGCAGAACCTCCCACAGAACCACCAGTTGACAAACTAGAATTTCCTCCAGCGCCTCCAGAAGCACTTCCTCCCGAACTTGCGTTGACGTTCACAGTGCCCGTCGATGACCCTGAAATAGAACCTCCGATTCCACCAGTTGCATTTCCTCCAGATCCAAGTCCTATTGTAGCTGAACCTCCCGTAGCAGATCCAGTTCCTCCAACGGAACCATTTCCAACAGCGACTCCTCCAGTTCCAAGTCCAGACCCTCCAAGAGACGCGTTGGCTGCGGACAAGAACCCTCCAGCTCCTCCGGTTGCACTTCCTCCACTAGCTCCTCCAATAGAACCGCTGGCGTTTCCTCCAGTGGAGATGTTCAGGGATCCTCCAACTCCTCCAGTGGCGCCTCCTCCACTTCCAATTGACCCAGAAATAGAACCTCCACTACCGGTTCCTACTCCTCCTATGGATCCAGTGCCGTTTCCTACTCCTCCAAATCCAATACCAATACCTCCAACTGAAGAGTTGGTGATCGTGCCGAGCCCTCCTCCAACGCCTCCTTGAGCCGAGCCTCCGCCAGCTCCAGTGATGTTAAGGATTGGCAAGATCCACGGGGGCGGTATTGGAATATTTGAATGGTTAAGGTGGCAGTGTTTACTTGTAGATGGTATTGATGATGGCGTTGATGTAGGTGCAGTAGCTAGAATAATTCAAAAGTCATTGTTGCAAGTGGTTTGTTATAAAAGTGTGCATCCTCACCTGAAGTTGCAGGCGATGGAGTTGCTGCAGACGATGCTGGGGAACCTACAATTTTTTTAAGGATTTGAAAATATTAGAACTAAACAAACCTCTTAGACCGTCGCTTATTTATTGTACTTATGTAAGTGGTATGTAGTAACATAAATGGTAACACGCCGTAGAGATAGTTAGTTGTAAAACTAAATATATCAAAGGAGTCTAACTCGTCTTTCCAATCAACGTTTACGCTTTTTAAAATTATAAAGTTGGCAAAGTAGGAACCGTAATTGGAGGAATAATTGTAGCAATTGTAGTGGTAGTTGGAGCAACAGTTGTCGGGGGAACATTTGTTGGAGCAACAGTGGTTGGAACTACTGTGGTAGGAGCTACAGTTGTTGGGGCAACGGTTGTTGGGGTAACGGTGATTGGAGCTACTGTAGTTGGGACAATAGTTGTTGGGGTAACAGTGGTTGGAACTACTGTGGTTGGAGCTACAGTTGTTGGAGCTACTGTGGTTGGAGCTACAGTTGTTGGGGTAATGGTTGTTGGGGCAACAGAGGTTGGAGCTACTGTAGTTGAGACAACAGTTGTTGGGGCAACAGTGGTTGGAACTACTGTGGTTGGAGCTACAGTTGTTGGGGTAATGGTTGTTGGGGCAACGGTGGTTGGAGCTACAGTAGTTGAGACAACAGTTGTTGGGGCAACAGTGGTTGGAACTACTGTAGTTGGAGCTACAGTTGTTGGGGTAATGGTTGTTGGGGCAACGGTGGTTGGAGCTAATGTAGTTGGGACAACAGTTGTTGGGGCAACAGTGGTTGGAACTACTGTGGTTGGAGCTACAGTTGTTGAGGCAACAGTGGTTGGAACTACTGTGGTTGGAGCTACAGTTGTTGGGGCAACAGTGGTTGGAACTACTGTGGTTGAAGCTACAGTTGTTGGGGCAACGGTTGCTGGGGCAACAGTGGTTGGAACTACTGTGGTTGAAGCTACAGTTGTTGGAGCAACGGTTGTTGGGGCAACGGTTGTTGGGGCAACGGTTGTTGGGGCAACGGTTGTTGGGGCAACGGTGGTTGGAGCTACTGTAGTTGGGACAATAGTTGTTGGGGTAACAGTGGTTGGAACTACTGTG
>JAWQRP010004333.1:0-12033 GCA_033557875.1 Quadriops clusia | reverse complement strand
TAAAATGTATTTGATTCAAATGTATCAACTCATTTAAATTAAATACCGTTGCTTTTAATCATGTTAATTTAAATTAAAAATTTCGCATTTAATGCAAAAGTCGAATGTTATTAAATCTAAAAACATACATTTTCAGTCCAACAATATTAAATATACAAATATCATCATATTTTGTTTTAAATAATATCGTATTTAAAATAAAAATCCCATTTTTAATCAATTAAAAGGCTAGTTATAGTTTAAAAATCCCAGATTTAATGAAACTCATTTAAACGTAAACAAAGATAGACATAGTTCCTCTCCCATCATAGGAGAACCTTGAACATTGTTGAGATTCTGGTGACAAGGAGATTTGCCAATGAGAGATAAAATTTTATTTGTAATTCCAAGATAATAAATTAATATCTTAATTTTTGTTATAGTTTTGAGAATGGTTATAAACATAACTGAAAGCTTAACAATAAAATACAGAACAATTTTTAAAGAAACAAATTACAACTTTGTTTAACTATATTGGACAATATTCCCAACTATATTAATTAATATAAAATTAAATATTTTTTGTCCACAACAATTGATAATATTATAATTAAAGAGATGGTTTGTTCGATAGTCGACATTTACTTAATATTCCCGGTCATGTGTGTTATCAAATGAAACCGACAAGCCACGTGAATCTAGCGCCACGTGGTGTCCTCTGTGTGCGGAAAGCCCAAACTACGTTTAAAACGTTGTAAAAAAATTTGTATTTTGTATTTGAACACATTACTTTTGCTTTAAACGGCTTTTATTTTCAACTTAAAAGTACATCCTTTAATATTAAGGAAAAGTTGCATTTGATATTTTCAAATGTATTTTCATTTAAATACATGACATTGTATTTAATTTAAATATAAACATTTTTAATCCTAATCAAAAACCTACTGTTTAATTTTAAAACATTTGTTTTTATTTTAAACATATCTATTTCTTTGTGTGTATAAAGTTCAAAGTATATCTACTAGCCAGTAGTTACTGACAAGTACATTGATGAATACAATTATTATTACTTGTAATGGAAAAACAAACAGAACTTACAAAATTGTGGATAACTCTAAATAATCAAATTATCTTTGAGCAACATTTTAGATGGCACCAATTAATGTTCCAAATAATCAAAATTTCACTTACATATAACGATGTATAAATATAATAAATATATTTGAAGTAACACGTTTATAGCATGCTACAATTGAAAAACATGTATGTAGCTTACACACAGCAAAGAAGATGAAAAGAGTACATTTGTTTCACACACATACAAAAATGAATGATTGGAATGGGATGAAGTAGAAGAAGCGTGACGAATTTTTAATCAAAATGGGGCAAATATTGGATTTGACAACACAAGCCAGACTTGTTATATGTAAAAGTCTGCAAACTCCGAAATATGGATAGATTAAAGGAAAGGAACATAAAAGTACCGCCACAATCGCAAAAAAGTACAAAACATTTTTAAAAAAGGTCGTAATTTACCAATTTTTATTTAATTTTACATTACAAATAGTGCTGTTTACGTATACAATATAACACCATTACGTCGTTCACTACCTCAGGTTCACCCTATATAATTTCGATGAGCTTATTGTTAAGGATAAGCTGTTTCTATTTTAAAATAAATAATACATGCGTTTAAGAAGAGTACAATGTGTGTTTTAAAGCATGCTCAAATGCGTCTTTCACCCTTTGATCATTGGGATTTAGTATTTCGTCCGGTTCTTCAATTTTAGAAAAAGAAAAATGCACAGTTTTCTTCTTGCCGGAGAACTTTCTAGGCTTATTGAGCAACCTTAAGTACTCAGATCGACTGACATTAAATTCTTTCATCAAAAACTGGGATTTAATAATAGACTCTTTTAAGCAGGAACTTAAAGGCATTGACTCGAGAAATGAATCTCCTTCTCCGTCTTTAGATTTAATACTGTCCTTCGGTGACAAAACTGGCGATTTTCTACTTGATATTGGCGGAGGAAGAATCACGCTAACGCTAGGAGTGCCTTTTAAAATTTCAATGTTACTTTCAGATTCTTCTATAATTTTTGGGGGGCTATTTCTTCTAGGCGAGCGTAATTTTCTGAGCGGGCTCAATTTTCTGGGAGTCTCATGTGCAACAGTTTTTGGTCTAGTTTCATCCTGGAACAGAGTTTGCAAAATATACTTTGTTATAACCGGTGAAATTTCTTTATTTTTTTCTTTGGGGAGTATTAACGTGCTATCGTTGTTTAAGGTGGAAGTGAACTTCTTATTCTTGTAGATTATATCTACGTCTGCTAAATTATTTGTCACTTGCTTTAGAGATTTAAAGCGATGATTAGGATTACTAAAGTACTGATCTTGCATTTTCTGAAGTCTAGTATTAACGGTTTTAAGAGCATCCAGCAGCTTATTTCTCCCGTTCTTTTGCTTAGGATAGGAATTTGTCATTGACCATTTCGTCTTCATGCGCTCTGGAGGTTTAACTTTTTCATGTGGTTGATTTTCATCTTCTCGAATAGATGTTAAAATCCTTCTTTCATCTAATAACGTTTGAATTTGTTTAAGTTGAGTAGAAGCTACATCTATCTCCGCTCGAGTTTCTTTGAGTTCTTTTAAAAGGTCTACTTGCACGCCCTCTTCTATAACACTGTTAGGGGAGCTTCTAGCAGCTTCCACCTTTTTCAATTTTTCAATGAGAGTTTCCGCTTTATTATATGTATGTACTGGAGGTGGAACTACAGCTTGATTTGTCCAAGTAGGCACTTCTACCTTAACAGTTTTAATCGAACGCAGAGGAGCTCTTATCATTACAGGTTTCTTCTCAAAGGGTTGCCTTATTGAACCTCCCCTGTGTCGCAAATTAACTTGATTTACAAAATTCATATCAGAGTTACTGTCAGGTTGTTGTTCTTCCATCCACTTGTTAACATTGCTCATCATCTGCGACTTCATGTAGTTACTTTTTTCTTGGGACTTTTGAAACCTCTGCTGGTAAGTTTCCCGGAACTCTTCGAAGTGTAGGCGCCGACGTATGGCTTCATCTGAAGGCTTTACCGTATTGTTTTTAATTTGTATCTTTCGCATCAGTTCTCTGGCATACAGAGGCTTTACGTGGATCGAGCCGGCAAGTTCCCGCTCTGGCTCCAACGCTGCTGCACGATTCCATGAGCTGTAGGGTCTGCCTCTCGTTTTGTACATTTGAACAATTTATTTCATTTATTTGTCAACATTTTAAGCAAAACCAATCGCGTGTCACTCGATTTCACCATTGTCTTTACTATATGCACTAAAAATTTTGATAATGACAAAATTAACTTCTGTCATTTATTTCCATGGCTATTATGTACACCTTCTTTTTATTGATCTTTTTTTTATATGTAACCGATATGGGAAAGGTGCAGATTTTTAGTACTTATGTCTAGTAACTAAACATAAACATAAACTTGCGCAAAATTAGTATTGATATTATTTAAGAAATTATTTTTATTACTAATTAGAAGCAGTTTCCCCAAATTAATTGTAAGAATGTGTTGCGTCGAATAAGTCGTTTAATGACTTTAGGTATTGTTTTGTTTATTTGCTTATGTTTTGCTTTTGTTCCAGAAATTAAAGTTGGGCCTGGAGGACCTCACGATAATCACATAAGTATCGTAGGAGGTAAGCACTTATCTTAATTGGCATACCATAACTTTCTAAAAGTGAGAAAGCAATATTCGGAACTAGCAAATGCGGAATGTAATATTTGCGAGTTTAAATTTAAAATGCATGCATGTAATAAATGTTTGGATAACCATTGCACGTTGTTATAATTTGATATTACTCGCATATCTTGTTCCTTCTCTCTGATATTTGTTTCTGTAGTGCGGATTGCGATATAACAGACGAACTGCTTCTAAATTGTTAAAAATTAGTCATATCTACCTCGAATATTTTAGAGTACACTTCCCCTTAATTTCAAACTATTTACCCATTTGCACTTCAATCTTTTATCTAATTCATTTTACCCTGTTCAATTTGCACTCTATAGCATCTTTTTTTGTAAAATACGTGGCAAAATGGAGACACCCCATTTCAATGAGTTAAGAGCAGGAACTCTACCCATGTGACCACTTAAGCTTCCATTTATTTCAATTACAGGGAAATTCAAATTTTAATTGCGTCTCTAACAGCGAGAGTGGCGAAGTAAAAACAAATTTAACTATAAGTTATATGTACTCGGTTTTATAATGTAATTAAAACATGTTTTTCTTTCCTATGCAATTCCGATTCACAAATAAAATATGTACATCTATGAACTATAGTCCAATATACTTACAATAGTAGGAAACAATATTCTTTTGATCTAACGAGGGCAGTACATTCGTAAAAGAATAAACTTAATGACATCCGCAACTGTTAATTTTTTTTAATATCAATTATTTATGTATTATTACAGGACTTGCTGAACCAGCTAGGGGACACAGATCTAGAGAGAGTGATATGTATTCTTCCACGTCTCACCATCAATCTATTACAACCGTCTTACTAATGGTCACATTTGGCAACATCCTTATTCGGTGACGCATCTAAAACTTTAGCATTTGTGATAATTTGACATTTTAGAAGTGTAAAATACGTGAAAATGAAATATCTCGTGAAAATCGACTAAAGTATAACAACTAAAACTTCTCCGAGTCTATTTTGTATTCTAGGTAGTACACCTGAAGAAACAAAAATAATTGCTATTTCTAAAGGACCGTTCCATTTAGGACATCCTTCATCATCATCATTATTGTTTACAAATTATGAGTAAAATACAATTTCTTTGCGAATTTAAACATAGTGAAAAGTGCGTGAAACTATACACTTAAAGCGGTTGGTGATTAATTTTTGTTTAAAGCATTTTCCTCGGGCTACATTAGAATCTAGGTTTTATTACAAAACATAGAAAGAAGGTAATAAAATTTCATTTTTATTGGCGTAGGAGCAAGTGGAAATGGAAAGATGGGAAATTTTCAGTTTTATTTCATTCTTTAGTTATAATTTTATGGCTTAGGTGCCTTGCAGTGTAATTTGAAATACGACCGTCTTGTATGAAATATTTAAGCGTGCCAGATGTATTTTCCTCTTTTTGGTTTGCTTCTAAGTTAGTGTCTACGCATTTTTATCGTCTTTTTGAATGAACGCAGATTTTCCTCGAAACCGATTATAATTAAAGTAGAAACTCGGCGTAAATGGTATAGTTTTAGTTTTGAAAATAACCCAAAGTATCTTTAGATTGTTTGATGAGGCAAAGAAGCGTTAACATTTTTTGAGGTGTTAGTTTACAAAACTTTTTCGTATACCTATTTCAAACTTCGCGAATTTATCGTGGTGGAACATCTGGCGCCTTCCTAACGAAAGGAATCGAAAAACCATATTTATTAGGAGTTACGATCTGCTTCTCAAGATGAATTGCGCAGTAACTGACTTTACGAACATGAATATTCATCAAGATCTCGAGTAGTGCAAGTGCGTGTTGTCACAATTAATATTAATTATTTGACTGATATGAGGCGACATGATGTGTTTAAACAGTCTCGTGCAATCACGGTGTTTAATTAGCCACCCGGTAGTTAATTGAGTGTTATTGTTTATGCAGTTCTGTATCTATGACTCGCTATTATTTTATAGTATCTTGCAATTTTATTGAAAATTTAAATTCTTTACGATGAAATACATTTAAACGTTTTACAGTTTAACAAAAATTATCTCTACAAATTTTTATGGTGAAGTATGTACAATTCTACAACTTGCAAATAAAGTTATTAATGTCTTTATGATATTGAAATGTGTCTAACAGTAATGCAGACTTTCTTCAAAATTTCATATGTGGAAAAGGGTGGGTTTTAAAGTTAAGATTTGCTACACTTTCGATTATTTTTAACGGTTTAGAAAACCCACTTTCATCCCTTGGTAACGTTAATGTACGAACTACTCCATGACTTTTATTTTTGTACAAATAAATTTAATACAAATACGTGCTAACATAAATTCATAATTGTCAGAATAAAATCATCTTCGAACCACTTTTATATAAATAACGACAAAATCGCTGTTGACCACTGTTTTTTTTATTGGATCAGTTTTTTTCCAATTTAGTTGAAAAATAGACACTTGCGTACTCTCAGTAATGCGAAATGATGCGTTAGGCTGCCTTGTTTCAAATCACACTTCAAAGTCGCGGCGCTTTGAACCGACGCTGGGAAACTTCAAAAGAACAGCTTCATTAAAGAATTAAAAGGGTATTTAAGTGTTGGAGATAACGGCTTTATTTATAACATGTGAATTAAAATTTTTCCGTAATCCGCAGGGATTAGAAATAGCAATTGTTTACCCATTCCTATAACCTTTGAAACCAGTAACTGCTCGAATATACAGTTGTGATCCATCAATTAGGGATGTCTTACATATCTGAATACGTTACATCTATAGTTTGTATAAAATACCCTGTGATTTTATACTTAACGTAATTAAGGAAACTTGAAATCCCATGCCCCATTGTAAATTAAACCATTATGCTGTATAATAAACAATGTAAATATAATTAGTTTATAATCGTGTATTTCATATTGTTAAGAGCTGTTGTTGTATTAGAAACAAACTTTTTTGTAATAAAAATACATCAGAATACATTTAGATGGAATGGACAACTAAATCAGAATACATTTAATTAACATTCGTAACGTGTTTATTGCAGATTAAAACAATTTATTTCTCTTTTGCCAAAACCATAAGTACATATACCATATTCAGTAGGTCCATACGTACAGTTCAACCTACTAACAATGAGTTTAAAGTAGTAGTTAAATGTATTCAAATGGTGCCAAATAAGACTATAGTGTAAAATAGTTACTGTGTACGCAAAATATATGTTAATACTAAATTATGTTTTTTTTAACCATTTGAAATCCCACTGCTTGTAATCAATAATTTTTACAAAAACCGAATTCCAAAAAATATGAATATACCTACAAAAATATAAATGTACCTACAGTGCTTCTAAATCATCAGTTTAAACTCGGTCATTGTTTAATTATTGAATTACCTGGGACAATTTTCCTAAAACATTTTAAAACCGACATTTAAAGCTTCCATTAGTGTTCAATTTCTGCATCCCGGCAGCATATATTCGTTCATTTCATTTCACATAAATTGGATACCCTGCACATTGTGGTTCTGCAATATATCAATCCTGATGTTACTAATAAACCTAACATTTGGTTTTCGAACATTAGCATTAGGAACTATTCAATGCATTGGCTCGCAATCATGAAAATCGGGGCGAACTCGACGTCCATAAAAAAGCGTGTAAACAGGGTTTCGACGTAGTCCTGAGTATTCAGGAATAGTTCAACTTAATTTATGCGATTTTGCGGACAAGTGACAAGTCATCCTGGGCGGATCACTCTTCGTCCTGCCTCGTTTTACAATGGTATGATAATTTGTGGCCATTGTGAGGTATGAGAAAGTCGACTTCTCTATTTTAAATCATTAAATTGAGCAGTTACAAAGGACGGGCCATCTTTTGTGTTAATGTACTAAAATTAATATATGTTGGAGTTTGAACATACAAATAATATACATACTTGTTAGCTGCAATATGCTGCAGGGAATGTGAGCGAACAAGATGAGTTCAGTGAGATTTGTTTCTAGAGTTTCGTATAAAATTATGAGTATATTTGCCACTGAGCATTAAAAAGAATTATTTGTCTTTCATGCAAATTATTTAAAATTTCTGGGTGCAAAGCATCTCCATTTATGAATGTCCAACGTTGAAAAAGAGTCACTAGAATATACAAACTGCAAGCAGTTGGTGTAAACGTTATTAGAAAAGATTAAACTTCAAATAAAGAACCATATTACAATGAACACTGCCACAGAAAAACGACAAAGATTAAAGAATTTCCATTCCCTACAGAACATATGTTAGTTGGGTGCGACTTAAATTACTTTTTGCTCCAAAGGGGTTTACATAGTGAAATTGGCTTTTCTTTGTTTTCCATGAAAAATATCTAACGAATGGTGTTCCATACCTGTCAGAGACACAGATAAATCGGCGTTTTATTTTAACAATTCGAATCGTACTTATCTTTAATGTTTGAATTAACACATCTTGAGAAGATGGGCAAGTTTCAAACAAGGCAACATATTCCTATACTCCCTTTTAGTATCCGCAGAATTTGTGTGCACTAGATATACCGTTATTAGTCGCTGTTTTCCAAAGAACATTCTCTTCCTTGTTTGCTGCCGAATCCAGCAGCAGAGATACCGCAGAGTTGTAGGTAAATTTATCTGTCGGAATTCCTGTCGTGCCAATTAGGAGTCCTTTCGGGACAGTAATACTTCGCGATAAATTCAGGAATCACATAACTTCAGTGGAGAGCATACAGTATGAAAAGCGGAAATTGACACGTACTCTCTGACCGTAGTGTATAAATTACTCTACAATAGTCTAATTGCTAGGGCACTAATGCATCACCGAAATGTGTCAGCAACCATGTTCATAACAATATGAACACTACGCTCACGCATTGTACTGCTAGACACTCCTCATTCCCGCTGCTATTTCCGGGCAGAGATTGAGTAAATCCTGATGAATGGCCAACAATCACCAACGCCAAATTAATGAAATTATGAGCTGACGATTTCGTTGTTTACCACAATCGGTTGATTACTGGGACACATGTTTCTGTTTGCTCTACATTTAATTAACAAAGAAAAGCATCGATCGGATTATCAGTTCTCTTGCAAATTCAAATTAAATAAACTCCTTAGACTTTTTAATCTCCGTTGCGTCTTGTCATCACATTTGGAAAACGATGAAATGCCTCCTAAGATTACGTAAAATAATATTCAAGCGCAAGTGTTCGCTCGCATACTTCTTTAATCTATTCCCAGATTCCCTCATACGCTTGGTTATGTCTAACTTAGAATTTCCTATAAGAGGAACGCAGATGTGAAATCTTCAGAGCAGCAAATACGAGCATCAGAAATATTCACCAATTTATACAGCGAAAATTTGAAATATGCAGTTCAATTTTATACTATGAGGTTTTTATGTTTATTTTCAATGAAATCTGCTTTATGATGTGCAAGTCAATACTAAAATGACTCCAAAATCTTTATTTCCGCATTCCAACTTGTAGCTTACTTTTGCTTACGGCCAAAAATGTATACCTACTTTAGATTCCAAAACATTAATAAAATTAATTTATTAATTTTCCACGTTATAGGTATTTTACATTTAACTTGATACCATTTGAAATTTATGCAAATATTTCCTTCATCAATATTGTTATTATGTATTAGCACATCTTATTATGGTATCATAAAGCAACATTTACTTTGTAAGCGAATAGTTTAACAGAAATCGCTCCGGCGCTGTTTATTTTACATATGTATATGCATAATCTTTTTCTCTTATTTTTAATAAATCAAATATCAAATTCAGTATGATCCTTTGAACTACGTAACGTTCAAGTGAAACAAGTAAAAACTCCATATAATTCATTGCTCTAAAATGCTACTCCGTTGAGAAAATTTGAGCCAAAACTATTTTTGAATTTATGAGTCAATTTTTAACACTTTGAACCTCAGCTTCTGCCAATATGTTTGTTTCTACGAAGTAGCACATTGACTTCATGTGGGAAACTCACGAAATAGCATCCGATCTCTGACATTAAAATGAGATGAAAGTGGCTTTTAGGCTGTAACTTTAAAAACGTTAAAAATATTCGAAATGTTTCTTCAGATTTTATTATGAATACTCGATTGATTTTGAATAAAAATGTTGACAACTCTCCTCTCTAAAACGCATCTCTTCCAATACATTGGAGTTTTTATATAAATATGCATTTTCACAAAAAGCGACCTTAATATAGTGACATTGAATTGTAATGCTAATACTACTGGTAAATTTAAAATTTTTCCTAAGAATTGATGCATGCAACAGTAACAGTGTAGGTATAAATTACAATTAAATATTTGTTTATTAGTCACTTTTTTGAGAAATGCAGGCTTATCAAAACTCCAATACATGTATTTCGGAAAGGATGCGTTTTATTCGAAACCGATTCAGGATTCATACCTGAAGAAACATACGGATTGTAAAGAAATCTTGTTTGTGTGAAGTTAATTTTGTGGGTATTAGAATTATCGTTAATAGTTTAGAAGTTAAAACCCAAAAACCACTTTTACCCTCTTTTAATGTGAGTGTTGGAGTTTGCTTCTTGTACTACTACTACTGTACAACTTCGTGGAAACTAAAACGAAATTTTATTAATATTCTTATTATACTGATAAAATATTGGGAATGAAGGGCCTTATTAATACATCTTACTTCTTTATATATTTCATTTATTTGTTCGGCGTTTTGCCTATTGGTATTAGACTTTTTCAAGTCAATTTGAAAGTTGTATAACCGAGCACAAAACATATTAAAATTTTAATTGACAAAAAAACATCATTGTAATTACATCGTCTCTTTAAGTAAAATCATGACATGATTATTCTATTGATTTCAAATGTGTACTTTTTTAATTAAAATTTTAATGTGTTTTGTGCTCGTTTATACAACTTTTAAATTGTCTTAAACCATTGTATAACTTTGTGTAATTCCCCTGTACATAATTCCGTCATAGCGCTACCTATCGGCAGGTTTCTGAATTTTATTTATCAAGGAAAGTCAACTAAAGGATCGTGAGTAAACTAACAGATTCCTGTAATACGTGTCTGTCAAATTTTCGATTTAGGTTATGTTATTAATCTAATACTTCATAATTTTATATTATTTTACAAATGGAAACTGCTGAGAATATTTTCGAAAACTTCGCTTCAATTGCCGCCGATCCCCCAGTTATGAGAAGTGTTTGCTGCCAATGTGGGTAAGTACCTAACCTCGAAGTCATCAATAACACAGAGTGTCTGTGTCAATAATAAACTGCTTCGTATGGAAACATAAAAATTGCTACATGTTTTGCTAGACAATAATATATATTTTATTAATTTCAGAAGGCCAACAGTTGTGTGCTGGTGTTCTGCTTTACCCAAAAATCCATTAAACCCGAGAAGCACAGTAATTTTGCTCCAACACCCTGCCGAAGAAAAACGATGCCTTAGAACAGCACCGATGCTCAGCTTAGGGCTGAAAGAAGGAAAGTGTCTTATATTCAAGGGGAAAAGATTCCCCGGCAAACACGACAACTTAGAAGGTCTTCTCAAATCACCAAATACCCTTCTACTGTATCCAAGTATTAACGCAGTCGACATAAAGAACTTACATTATGAAAACTATGAGTATTATAATCTAGTTTTAATAGACGGTACTTGGCCTCAAGCAAAGGCCATTTATGCAAGTAACCCAATACTACACGGCATTAAGCAAGTGAAACTTATGAGCACTGATATTAGCAACTACACTATAAGGACGCAACCAGCTGATGGATGTTTAAGCACATTAGAAACTGCCGCTGAAGCTTTAAGTCAATTAGAAAATAATACCGTTTACAGGACTGAACTTGTAAAGCCGTTGCATAAACTTTGTGATTATCAATTACAAAACGGTGCAGTTTCTCACCAAAGTAAAGAGTTCCGAATTAAAAACAATACGTATCCTAAGTTAATTGGAAAACGTTTAAACAAAGTGTTAAAGGACATAGAAAAAATTCGGGAAAATACTTAGTTTATTTCTAAAAAATGTTAAAGGATAGATTATTAGAATGTTTACCAATGAGGCGTTCCGCGGCAAAGGGGCCTATATCCATTTGCAAAATAAATGGAGATAGATCCTGTTGCTAAGGATATGTACAGGGTGTCCATCTATCTTCGCCTCAATCTATTGTTACGCTTAAGGTTGATGCGAGCTAAAGGTATGTCTAAAAAGAATAGTCAACACGGTCATAAATCTTAGTGTATTGTATGTATTGGTCTATTGCTCAAAATTAGACATGTGGTCCACAGCACAGCTCCTTCGACGTCCAATAGAAAAATATTTAACAG
>JAWQRP010004332.1:0-12034 GCA_033557875.1 Quadriops clusia | reverse complement strand
CATTTATTATTCATTTATTATTCATTTATTATTCATTTATTATTCATTTATTATTCATTTATTATTCATTTATTATTTATTTATTATTTCTTTATTATTTATTTATTTGTTTGTTTATATTTTGTTTATTTATTTTTAACTTATTTGTTTATTTTTAATTACTATTGCACATAATAAATGAACGAAAAAAACATTAATGTATGTCTAAAAATAAAAAAAAATCTTCGGGTATGTTCTAAATTTAAAACACAATATTTTAAAGATTTACAATAATGGTACACCGATGTAAATTTCACTCATTATAAAATATTATTTATAGGTCGTAAAATATACCAACTTTTTTGCCATAGACATTTGTCGTCCATAGTTATAAAAAAAAATGAATATATATTACTTTAATTAATTTATATTAATTCAATTAATATATATTAATTTATTTAATATTTATTAATATCAAACACTGTTTTTCTTATTTCTAGAACCTACACAGACATAAAAAGCCCCGGCCTAACAACTCGGATAGTGCAATACGAAGAAGAAAGGAGACAAGACAAACCGGTACCGACCCACCAGCCGAAATATGGAAGCCCCGGCTTATTCCCCGTCGTCCACTTATTCAAAAAAGACGTCCCCGTCATCAGCCCGAAGCCCAAAAAAGTCACCATCCGCATCGCCAGCCCCGATTCTTGCCCGTATGCTGCACAAGACCACAACAGGCTCCTGCTGGAAAACATGGCGAAAGAATCGACATCCAGCATGCAAAATGGCATAAGCTCGAGCGGGGAACACGATGCGAGCACTCGGAGCGTTCTGGACGCCCTCAAGGAAATCTCGAGGAAGCGAATCCATGCGGGGCTCGACGGGGACGAAGAGGACATTCGGAAAAAGCAGAGGAAACACGAGTACGTCGCCAATAACCTCACGGATTCTAGCAAGCGATTGAGGGAAGAATCTCCGCCGCAGGGCGAGAGCGGCCAAGTCGCTAAGCGAGCGAAGGGCCCCTGCATAGGCCCCATGGAAGCCTCGTACTCGTCCTCTCGCATTTTGGAATACCTGATGCAGTGTACTCAACAGAGACGATCGTCTGTGCCTGCGGCTTCGACGCCGAACAGCAGGCGGAATTCTGGAGATTTGTCGGGAATGGGCGCATCGCCCCGACGGAAAGACAGTGTAAATGTGAGTGTAGAGAAGACGCTTATTAATGTGGAAACTCAGACTATTGAAGAAAATTCGAGGGGGACACGGGAGGGCCCATTGAAGGAACTTGCGACTATGATTAATGATGGGAACGAGAAGGCATCAGAGGTATGTATATGCTTATTATTATTATTATTATTATTTTTTATTATTATTTATTACTCCCTCTGTCCGAAATTAAGAGTCCCATTTTATACACAAATTTGTATTAAAATGGGACTCTTATATTCGGACAGAGGGAGATTATTTATTATTATTATTATGTAGTTGTTTGCAATTGGGCGGTTTTGAATTTTTTTTTAAATTTAGTATTCTAAATTTATATTTACTTTACTAAGTGTAAGGAAAAGTAGTTGTATAAGAGGAATTTATATTGATGTATTGAATTTAAGAAAAAGTAATGAAAAATAGAATAAATTATATAAGGTACGTTTTCTAAAAATTATTAAAATACTGTGGTATCTATTCTATTCTATTTTAGTCTATTCTATTCTATTTTTGTCTATTTTATTCTATTCTATTTTAGTCTATTTTATTCTATTCTATTCTATTCTATTTTATATTATTCTATTCCATTCTATAACTCCAGAAGGAACCTGAATCTAAACAGACAAAACATCAAGTATTGATTAACAAAAAATAAAAGAATTAATTGTAAAATTATTGCTTTCAATAATTAATGAGACCTTGAAATACCAAGATAAGGAATTAATGAAGGATTTTTTTCTAACTTCCCATACCGATTCTACACAGTAAATAATTACTATTTATGCCACCTGTTTGACTTTATCATAACTACTTTTGAAATTACAGGTATATTTAATTTTGACAGATCTACAACTATTTTTAAGTTTAACTCGTATACCAATAATCGAAGAAAAAAAATCGCAACCTGTTTCTAATGAAAACTTAATAAATGCTCTAAAAGTCTACTTTATGGACATGAAGTAATTATTTTATTTTAAGTACAATTTTTTGTTTTATTTTGCAAATAATTCCATTTTTATCTCCATACTACCCTTTTAAAAATTAAATAAAAAATACTAAATGAAAGCTTGGACTTTTTTCTAGGAGATGGAAGTCAAATTTTGATGGAGTAATTATAATAACTTAATGGAAAAAAATACCGAAGTTAGTACTGCGGGGTTGTCATGCAATATGATACAACAACTGTAAACAATAAGGAGGAAATGTCAGTATTCAATGAATAACACAAAATTGGTTTACAAACAGTGTTTCCGCAACCACACTCTTCTTACCTAGCCACTATTATGAAATTCAGGAACACGATTTGTAAACCTATTTTGTCTTATTCATTGAATACTGACATTTCCTCCTTATTATTTATAGTCTTGTATTATATTGCATGGTGACGACCCTGCAGAACTAACTTCGGTACTTTTTTCCATTACGTTATTATAATAGCTTCAACAAAATTTGACATCCATCTCATAGAAAAAAGTCCAAGCTTTAATTTAGTTTTTTTTATTTAATGTTTAAAAGGGTGGTATGTATATGGATAAAAACAAAATTATTTGTAAAAAAACAAAAAATTATACTTAAAATTAAATAATTGTAATATAAAAATTTTGTTCAGGGGAACTAATACAACTTTCAGAGGCGCTTCATTTAGTGTACTTAGATTTTTCTTCCGATTGCCCGTTTCCGGTCACGTGATGTCAAGTTTAGAATTTTAAATGGAACACCCTGTATATTATTAATTTTTAAGAAAGCTGATTCTTAGACAAATTTAACGATACCATATTTATTAGTACATATGAGGCGTTGCGGATACAATGGGCGAACTCAAAATTTTTTTTTTTCATTTATAGAATCTAGGCTTGTCAGAGAATGCACAGGTATATTTTTCATGTTGAGTTCGCCCTTTTTTCACCTTCAAAATACGTTTTTTGTTGAGTTCGCCCGTACCAACAAATTTTCAAATGCATTTTATCTCAAAACCACCATTTGTTGAGTTTGCCCTTCGTATCCGCAACGCCTCATATTCTTAATGTAACAATAAGACAACAATATAAAAAAAAACAGAATCAGAGAAGCATGTCGCACTATTACCAGTGAGTATAGGACTGACATTCCTATACTCACTGCTATTACTTTAGTATCAGAAACTATGACAAGATTTGATTATTGTATGGTATCGTTGAATTTACCTCGGAACCAGCTTTACAAAAAGTTAATAATATACAGGGTGTTCTATTTGAAATTGTAAACTTGATGTCACGTGACCGGAAACGGCTAATCAGAAGAGAAGTCTAAGTACATGAAACGAAGCGCCACAGGAAGTTGTATCACTTCCCCCAAACCAAATTTTCATATTACAATCCGTTCTCGACATATTGCTCGGTCAAATCATTGTGGGACACCCTGTATATATGGTTAAAAAAATTATTATTATTATTGTAAATATTTTTATAATCTTGGACTTGTATAATTATATAAATTATATTCTTGGGTATATAGTCCTTTATTTAATTATTAAATTTATTATTTCATACGCGTTTCACGGTATCACCGCTTCATTCGAAATGTTTCTCTGATAAAGTGGTGATGCCGTGAAACGCGTATCAAATAATAAATTTAATAATTAAATAAAGGACTATATATTCAAGAATATAATTTATATTGTTTATATAATTGTAATGACATTTTTGTTATTTTTTGTTAATTAAAGTTTTGTTTATTAATGGGTTTTAAGCTCTAATAAAAGAATGCTTTATGATTATATTTTCATTTTTCTTTTTATTTTAATTGTCGACGTTTCGCTCTTATTATATTTGTGAGCTGTAAAAGTCCAGAAGAAGCTCACAAAAATAAATAAGAGCGAAACGTCGACAATTAAAATAAAAAGAAAAATGAAACCATAATCATAAAGCATTCTTTTATTAGACCTTAAAACCCAATAATAAACAAAACTTTAATCAACAAATAATTTATATTATTATTATTATATAAAATAAAATCTGCGTATACATTCCAGGTGCACCAAAAACCTACTCCTGTTATCACGCCCCGATTAATTCATTTCGACGAGAAGCCTTTGGAAATCCAGCGCAAGAATAAACTATCCGCCATTTTAGCGAGTATCCAAGGAGTCGAACCAGTTCTGGAACCGATAGCACAGGCGTCTCTCGACGATCTCGATACGACCCCTAAACCTAAGCAGAGCCCCCAAATTGTTTCGATTCTATCCCCTGGAAACAAGCCGAAGCACGATAAACGAGTCTCGTTCTGCAGCGAGATCTCGTACAGCAAAAATACAGAAAGCTATAGTCCGAGCAATGTCATTCGAGACTGCACTACGACTACAACTAGCATAACATCTCCGATAAGTTCAGTTGCTGCGAAAGTTCTCGACTGCGAGACGCCCAAAGGGGTGCAAGCACAAGCTTCCGTTTCCAAAGTGCTATATGGGCAACAACCCGGAAATTTGGTGAACAGCCCGCAGGGGATAGTTTCTTCGAAAGTTTCGGTCTCTCCGAAAGAAGTGTCGGGAGGATCGCCTGCTATGTTTAAATTCGGCTCTCCGTCGACAGTTTCGAGTAGTGGAAACAATTTGTCAAACAACAGTTTTGGAGGAAGTCATAGTTTGATCGGAAGCAACAATTCTGCCACTAATGCCAATTTGACTGGAAGCAACAACTTAACTGGAAATAACAACTTAACTGGAAATAACAACTTAACTGGAAATATCAATTTAACTGGAAATAACAACTTAAACGGAAGTAACAGTTTACCCGGAAATACCAATTTAACCGCAAATAGCAATTTAACCGGAAATAGCAATTTAACCGGAAATAGCAATTTAACCGGAAGTAGCAACTTAACCGGAAATAGCAATTTTACCGGAAACAGCAATTTAACCGGAAATAGCATTTTAACCGGAAATAACAATTTAACCGGAACTAACAATTTGTCTGGAAATAGCAGTGTGCTTGGAAGTAGCAATTTAACCGGAAATAACAACTTAGCCGGAAATAACAACTTAAACGGAAATAACAACTTAACCGGAAATAACAACTTAACCGGAAATAACAATTTAACTGGAAATAGCAATTTGACTGGAACTAGCAACGTAATCGGAAGTAGCAATTTAACCGTACCCAAGAATTTTGTAGGAAATGGTAGCGTAACAGGGAGTAATTATGGATCAGAAAGTAACAATTTACCTGGGAATACTAATTTGATCGGAAGTAAAACTATTGGAAGTGGAACTAGCAATTTTAGTAATGGTAACAACGTTGCTAACTCTTCGGGAACAACAGGATTTACTTTTGGAGCAAACTCCCCAAATAACAAACAAAGCCCCACGAAAGCAGAGGCTTCGAAACCTGGAGGATTTAAATTTGACTTTGCCAAACCTACAACTCCTGCAAGTTCGACTGTGGCGACAAGTCCAAGTGGAGGGATGTTTAAATTTGGTGCAGGTGATACGTCGACGTCTGTTCCGATGTTTAATGCTGGTTCGAATACTTCGACTTCTCCACCTCCCTATGGGGTACAATCTTCAAGTAGTACCTCAAACTTCGGACTGCAAAAATCGAATTCGGGTACAGCTTCGCCCTTCGGGAGTTCGAACTCTCCGGCGAAAAATGGTTCGACTTCCGGGTTTCCATCTTCGACTCTCTTCGGAGCTACTACGACGACTTCATTAACGTTTTCATCTCCGGTGACTTCGGCGTCCGTTTTTAAAGCCCCTGCCAATGCGGTACCAAGTTTTGGTACATCTACTCAACCGACTGCAAATTTTGGGGCTCCAGTTTCCAAAGCAAACGTCTTTGGATCCAGTGCTTCTAGTAATGTTTTTGGTGCTGCTACGACAACTACAACAAATTCCAATGTTTTCGGGACAACTAGTAGTACCTTTGGTACTCCTGTAACAACTTCTAATATATTTGGCGCAGCAACTTCTCCTGCTAGTTCTGCTTTTGCTGCTTCTGCTGGTGGTACCTCTGTATTTGGTGCTAGTAGTGGGGCTCCTGCTGGTGCCCTTGGCAATTCTGGTGGCACCCTTGGGGCTTCTGTCGGTACTCTAGGAACTTCTGGTGGTACTCTCGGATCTTCTGGTGGTACTCTCGGACCTTCTGGTGGTACTCTCGGATCTTCTGGTGGTTCCCTTGGATCCTCAACTGGTGCATTTGGAGCCCCGACCACAAGCTCCAACATCTTCGGAAAGCCTTCGAATACTCAAACCTTTGGGACTACTTCACCGGCCAGCTTTAGCAGTCCTAATTCCGCTTTTGGTGTACCAGCATCAACGGTTTCTGCTTTTGGATCTCCCGCAACTTCAGCGACCTTCTCCTTTGGAAAATCAACTTCTTCTACGATCGGCAACAACGGAAACACCTTCGGAACAACTAGCAATCCCGGCTCTGGCTTTGGCGCAGCTAATGCGACTGTAGCCAATGCTGGAAGTACCGCTTTCGGTACTCCTAACAATACTTTTGGAACGCCTTCGACCACCTCATCCACGGGATTGTTTGGAAATAACGCTTCGGTTACGACTGGTTTTGGGAAACCAAATGGATTCGGTGGGGTCGCTTCGACTTCCACATTTACGTTCGGAAGTACAACTCCTTCGTTTGGTACCGCAAGTTCCTCATTCGCTGGTACCACAAGTTCCTCATTCGCTGGTACCACAACGCCTTCATTTACAGGTTCCACATCTGCATTTGGTGGTACTACCACAAATTTAGGAGGCAATACAACAATTGTAGGGAACGGTGCACCATCCTTCAACAGTACTACTTCTTCTTTTGGCGCTAATACAACTTCGGACAACGCACCAACCTTAGGAGGAACAGCGCCAACTTTTGGCAATGCTTCGGCACCGGCTTTCGGAGGTAGCGCTGGATCTTCAGGGTTTGGTTCTGGCGGTTCGTTTAACACCCCAGCTTCTACTTCAGCCCCTACAAACGGTTTTAGTTCCCCCGCATTTGGTGGTACCAAATCAACATTTGATGGTACCAAACCAGCATTTGGTTCCAACGCTTCGAGCGTCTTCACGTTCGGCGCAAAGGGGGCCCCTTCGCCATTTGGCGCAACAAACACGACGTCAGCGCCTTCTTTTGGAGGGTCCTCTACTTTCACATTCAGCGGTACGACGTCTCAAGCTTCGACATTCCCGGCCACCACAACCCCCACATTTGGCGGGGGACAATCTTCAGGTTTCGGAATTACCGCAACCACCACATCTGGCGGATTTGGTGGCAATTCTGCTTTCGGCAACACGTCGTTCAACAATAACAACACTTTTGGATCGACTTCGGCCTTTGGTTCTGGATCGTCTTTTGGATCTTCGAATCAAACCACAGGTTTCGGTAAGGCGTTCAATAGCACTTTTTATTTTATCATTACTAATAGCACAGATAATCAGATAGCTCATCTAATGCTTTTTATTAGAAATGTGAAGGGTTGCCTAAGTTGCAAGAAAATTCAAAGAATAGAAGAAGAAAAAAAAACAACCAATTATGCCTGTAAAACCACTCTCCACGACTCATTTTAACTCCCGAAGGTCTATGAAATCTTTCATCATGTTATGCCGTTCTGGTCTCAAAAGTTAAAACCTGCTAAAACTAAATATGATACCGTTTTTAAGAAATAAAACGTTGAAATTTCACATTTATTGCCCGTAGCACCATCTTAAAAAAGATGCCAGAACATACCCAAAAAGATGCCATTTCATTATCTGTGATATAAGGTTTTCACGTTAAGGATGACATGACGTCACAACTTCAAATGCTGCAGTGTTGCCAAGTGCATGTTCAGTTGTATAGCCAACCTTCTTTTAACGAGTTTTAAGGTTAAAAACTTGACAACAAGCATAAATGTTACTAGCTCGAAACCGCAAAAGTTACCAAAACTTGTGGGATATTTATTAAGAAAATACAGTTTCTCTATTGGTAACATAATTTACTAAATATGACGTCATGTCATCCTTAACGTGAAAACTCTATAACACGTACATTCCAACAGCAGGAGTTGTATAATATAATTAGCCAAAACTATATAGAATATAGTGTTTGTATAAGTACCTTCCATCTGAGTTCCTAGATGACCATTTTGGTTAGAAATTTTTTTTAATACTGTCCTTCGAGGTGATATAATAAGGGAAAGATGTAGTGATAACACTTTAGTACTTCCTCGATTTTATTTTATTAGTATCAAGGCAATGTATTGCGAAACCGGTTGCCTTGATACTAATAAAATAGAATTGAGGAAGTACTAAAGTGTTATCACTACATTATTCCCTTATTGGTTAGAAATTGTTAAAAGTAAACATCAAAAGTGATACTTTTATACCTCTCCAACGATTCACAGTGAGTACTTGCTACTTGAAAAATGTATTTAATGCTTTACAATTCATATTGTTGATATAATATAGTACGTAATTAGAAACATTTATATAATTAAACAACCAATAAAATGACAATATATAATATACCTAATAGTAGAACAAAATAAACATAAACTCATAATGTGCTAAAGGAAAATTACCAACTTTAACTAGTAAAAAAGACTGTGTACTTAACTGGCTTATATGAAACCAGAACTATATAAAATTACAAAATGATACAAAGATCGTTATAAATCTTATAAAATTGATGAGTTCCTGTTACGCTATGTATTCCAATTAATAATTTTGTAAGCACTTGAAGATGACTGTAGTAGTTAGTCGAAACTAGTCTTGCGTATATAGTCATCTTCGGGTACTTAGGGCCGGTGTTATAAAAGCCAGTTGACTGATGGTTGAATTCAACCGAGGTTTATCAATTTTGATTGGGTAGAATTTGAAATTCTATCCAATCAGAATTGTCACCTCTGTTTCAAATGTCGGTTGAGAATTCAACCGCCTTTTATAATTTTGGCCCTTAGTCAGTTAAAAAATTATTAATTGAAATGTGGTCTTTACATAACAGTCATTCATCAATTTCATAACAATTATAACGATCTTTGTGGTATTTTATAATTTTACAGTGAAACTTGCGTAAGGCGGAACGTCACGGGAACGACATAAAATTCCATCCTTGACAGGTTTTCCTTCACAAACAGGTTTTATTTCAATTTACAAAAAAATTAAATGTATAATATAACTAATTTGAGAATTTATTAATGAAACTAATAAATGAATAAAAATATAATGCCAAAAATCGACAATTATTCTAATACATACATACATTGTATAAAAATATGTGTGTACATATGTAATACCTAGTGTACGTATTCTAAATACATTTTTTTGAAATAAATGTATCCAAGGTTGTCTGTTTCTTAGGTATACTTTTAATTTTATTTAATTCTATATTTAAATCAACCACCTTTTCATATAATATATTTTTCCCCTTCAATTGCAACAAATAATTTAATTGTTTTGATATATTTTACAACATATTGATTAACGAAGTTTCTTGGACTACTATTGATAATTTAATATTAGTTTCTTGGGAGTAAGTCCGTGTTGTTTTTTTTCAACAAACACGAACTTACTCCCAAGAAAATAATATTTAAATATTTTACAACATTTTTTTTGTAGGTAATTTTTCAGTTTCATTTTCTTCACTACTCTCAGGATCACTGTCAATAGTTTTATTTTTATTACGTCCACTTTTTCTTTTAAACTTAAGTTATTTATTTTACTCATTTTGCTACACGCACGTGTTTAGTTTTTGAAGATTCAACAACCACTGCCTAAGTATTGAACGATGGTGTATTACTTTTCTTACATTTCTTAAAAATACATTCTGAAAACGGGTTTGTTTGATCTATTCCTCGATAGAAGTTTTTTTCAACATCCGACCGAATCATTGCATTTTATATGTTTGCACGACATTACGCTGTTTTTGTGTGTTTTCATAAATGCGATTTACACATTAAACAAAGTTACATAGTACGCGATCTATCTCCCTCTAACATAGTAGGTATACATACAAAGAGAGAAAAATAACAAAATAGGGTCTCTAGTCAAGGCTGAGTGCAACGGCAAATATCGTCGCTTCCGCGCTTTGCACGTTAGAATATACAGAAGTATATAGGGTCGGGACTGAAAAAGATCTTTTCGTCCGCGTCACACAGATTCCGTCCTGCACAGAGCTATTTACATTAAAAATTAATTGAAGGGACCGATATTTTCTAAGAATTCCATCTACCACAGGATTCCGTCTTATTAGGATTCCGCCGTACGCAAGTTTCACTGTATATGGTTTTGTAAGTCCAAGGCTAAATAAAATATATGTATAAGCCAGTTAAGCATACAGTCTTTTGTAGTAGTTGAAGTTGGTAGTTGTTCTTTTAGCTCATTATGAGTTTATGTTTATTTTGTTCTATTATTAAATGTACATCGTCGTTGTATTGTTTGTTTAATTATAGGTCTTTTCCAACAACACGAATTGATAGTTTTAGAATCGTTTAATGTACTGCACAGGGTCGGCCCATTCTAAAATTTTCGTCGCCATACGGTAATTCTACACACATGAATGTCTGGTTGCCTATATTTTAATCCTTAGCCGACCCTGTACCTGATTCTTGAACTATCAACTCGTCTTGTTGGAAAGAACCTAATAATATGGATGTTTCTAATTATGTAGTATTTCCCAATTTTATCCACAATATCAATTGTAAAGCATTAAATACATTTTTTCAAGTAGCAAGTATTCATTGGAGGAGAATATATATTTGATTAATTGTAGTTGATTTTGATTGAAAAAAAAAGATTTTGATACTAAAAAGAAAGGTTTTGATATTTATAAAAATAGGCAGACAATTTTTCCTCAACCTAATAGCTTTTTCTCAAGTAGTAAGCGCTCGTCACAAAATATATATGAAGTTGTTCTTTTTAAATTGCAACAAAACCTCAATTTGCCTATCAATATTAAACTTGATAACTGCATTTATAAGTCAGAATCTGACAATATCTTACACCTCTAAAATCCAAATGGACCCTTCCAATACCCTATGGCGAGTGGGAAGGTCATAGGTTTTCTTAAATTTGTCAAGATATAATAATATTACTAATAATATATACTAGTAATATTACTAATAATATTACCAATAATATTACTAATAGAATTGCTAATAATATTACCACATATAACAGATAGCTTGCGTATATGGAGAATACAGCGGCGCTTTTCGACCTAAAAAGGAGCCCGGACCGGTTTAGTCAGGAGCCGGTGCGGTAGAGGCGCTAGTGTAGTGCTATGGGTCTATTCACACACGCGTGTAGCGGATCGACAGACCACGGTCAGGACAAGTCCTCTCTTACGGTTTCAATGCTTGCATTCACACATGTCGTCAGCGACCGTGCAGGGCACCGACCGAGCAGAGCCTATGCCTTGTATACTAATTTGCTCTGTCGAGCCCTGATCGGTCGGTTGTTTGTCGATGTGTGTGAATACACCCTATTTGTCTCTCCGCCCAAATTGTATTTATGTCAATATTTAGTTGTCATTGCCGTCAACTTATGCAACCAGTTCTGAATGTTATTGAGCGAGCTATCTGTTATCTGTGATATTACTAATAGAATTGCTAATAATATTACTAATAGAATTGCTAATAATATTACTAATAGAATTGCTAATAATATTACTAATAGAATTGCTAATAATATTACTAATAGAATTACTAATAATATTACTAATAGAATTGCTAATAATATTACTAATAGAATTACTAATAATATTACTAATAGAATTGCTAATAATATTACTAATAGAATTGCTAATAATATTACTAATAGAATTACTAATAATATTACTAATAGAATTGCTAATAATATTACTAATAGTATTGCTAATAATATTACTAACAATATTACTAATAA
>JAWQRP010004331.1:0-12035 GCA_033557875.1 Quadriops clusia | reverse complement strand
TATGCATGTGTGTATAATAAAATTATTCAAAAATCGTTCTGAATCCTAATGTGAATCTGTCTTATCATGTCTAGTGCAACTTAGAAACTTGCGAGAAAGTCGAGTGGAGACCACTCCATATTTATTTGCTCAACACATTGCGACGATTAGTACATATTAAGTATGCGTATAACTTTCATAGTGTGGACACAAGCCTTTACTTTGAACAAGTCTTTACTTTGAACAAGTCTTTACTTTGAACATGCCTTTATTGTGAACAAGTCTTTACTTTGAACAAGCCTTTATTGTGAACAAGTCTTTACTTTGAACAAGCCTTTATTGTGAACAAGTCTTTACTTTGAACAAGTCTTTACTTTGAACAAGTCCTTGCTGTGAACAAGTCTTTACTTTGAACAAGTCCTTGCTGTGAACAAGTCTTTATTGTGAATAAGTCTTTACTATGAACAAGTCCTTACTGTGAACAAGTCTTTATTATGAACAAGTCTTTACCATGGACAAGTCTTTGCCACGGACAAGTATGGGGCATCTGCCACTACCCCCATCAGGGCAGTTTTTTCCTGCTCGGAAATATGTAGAAAATAGCCACCGCCTGCCTTATATCTATATCCATATATACAGATGCACTAAAATCATCAAGGAACAGCTGAAACCCTTTTAATTTAGAAGATTGAAAAAAGACTAATGCGAGCCGACCTTCATTTTTAAAATCTGATACGGCTTCTGACCGACCCGGTTGGCGCATAAATTCGAAAAAGGATGCGAGTTAATCGCCCGATTGTTGCACCTGCGCCCGCCAGAGGAGCTGATTGCACGCAGGAGTCCATTAGTGCTGTCCTTTTTTACCGAAATTATGCGCCCAAAAAACGGCTGCGTTGCCAAAAGGGGTTTGCTTGATTGCTGATGCAGTTTTTGAGCGTCATAAAAACTATATGTGTGTGTATATTTGTCTGTATGTGTGTATATTTGTAAGTGAAATACGTGTGTGCAATAAAATATGAGTATAATACAATATGGGTATAATAAAATATGTGTATAATAAAATACGAGTATAATATAATAAATGTATATTAAAATCGCACGCTTATTTCAATAAAATTACTTATTTATTATTTAACGACGATTCAGAATTTCCGTTAGCGATCAATAATTCATTCCTTAATGGAATTATCCGAAACCGATTTTAATCGCCTTACTTAAGGACTAAAACTTACCTGCATTTCTTCACGGAAATAATTAGGAGGCTAAAAACTGCACCTTTCCGCTCAAGGTCCAAGCTGGCCGAATTGAGAACGTGGGTCCGGCTACAAAAACAGTCTGCAACAGATTAAAAAAGAAATTAATCGTTTGCATTATTTTATTTTATTTATTATTGACGCAGTTGATAAATTCGGTTTCCTTGGGTTCTTTCTACCATTTCGTGTCCTTAGGGGGCAGATAATGGAACGAAGATTTTTTTTATTTTCCCTATATAGTTAGGTATTTTCAGTTATAGTACTTGCTACTTTTATTATAAAATGCTATACGTAAGTACTTACTCACCTATAAATGTGTTCTTAATGGTCTTATTACTTTCAATATTTGCGTCATAAATTTTACGTTGTAAAATATCAAAAGTAATAAATTTCTACAAATCACACAAATTTTAAAAATTTTAATAATAATACATATCTAATATTATTTATTTGTTATTGAACGTTCAACTTGTTCGCTTCGCTCGCTTTTACTAATCTATACTAGAGTGATTTATGTTGATGTAGGTAATGTGAATGATTTAAACTAAGATTCTGGTTATGAGCAATAATTTGAAATGTCAACCTTTCGTTATAATATAAAAGAATAATGAAATACTACAAAAATTTAAAAATATTTTAATAGTAATCATAATGTAATTTCTTCAGTTCGTTACAATATAAACAAATAATGAAATACTGAAAAATTTCAAATTATTTTAATAGTAAAAATTATTTAATAGTAATCGTAATGTAATTTCTTAATTAAAAACACCTATATATTGCTCGCTTCTCTTGCAATAATATAATATTGATAAATTAATTTCTTAATTATAGAGATGTCCGTCTTGCTCGCTTCGCTCGCAAGCACTCGCGCCTTCGGCGCTCGCTTTAACAATCTCCACTGGAGTGATTTAAACTAAAATTTTTGTTATAAACAATAATATACAAAAAATAATAAAATACAAAAAAATTAAAATCAATTATAAGAAATCATAATGTAATTCCTTAATTAAAAATACGTATGTCTTGCTCGCTGCGCTCGCTTTAATAATCTCCACTGGAGTGAGTAAAGTTGTTTAAAGTGTTCATTAATTTTTTGTACAAATATTTTATGACATTTTATGATGTAGAAAATTATTTTATGACATTTCAAGATAAAAAAAATACTAAAATATTATAAACATATCAAAAGCAAGAAATATGTAAAATCATTTTGTTAAATTATAGAAATGTCCGTCTTGCTTGGTTCGCTCGCAAGCGCTCGCGCCTTCGGCGCTCGCTTTAATAATCTCCACTGGAGTGATTTAAACTAAAATTTTTGTTATAGACAATAATTTTTAATATTAGTCTTTCGTTACAATATAAAATATAATAAAATATAATAAAATAATGAAAAAATAAATTATTATAATTGTAATCATAATGTAATTTTGCTCGCAATAATATATCTACCATTAATTCCCTATTCCCTATTGTTAAGGAGAATACATATTGATGTTATATTTTTAATAAGTAATTTTAATTAATCCTATGTTCATTTTTATTTAATAGATTAGATTAATAATATATTTTAATTATTTGGATATTTAATCAACAGTTGGATATTAAAAATAGTTAATATTTAATTAATTAACAGATAAATAATAAAATATGTATCTCAAAATTACGTAACTCACTTCAGTGGAGATTATTAAAGCGAGTGCCGAAGGCGCGAGCGCTTGCGAGCGAAGTGAGCAAGACGGACGTCTCTATTGTTAAGGAGAATACATATTGTGTTTTACATTTTAAATTTTAATTAATCTTTTGATAATTTTTATTTAATAGATTTTAATTTTTGGATGTTTAATAAATAGTTGAATATTAAACATAGTTAATATTTAACTAATTAACAAACAATAATAATTAAATAATAAAATATATATCTCAAAACTACATAACTCACTCCAGTGGAGATTATTAAAGCGAGCGCCGAAGGCGCGAGCTCTTGCGAGCGAAGCGAGCAAGACGGACGTCCCTATTGTTAAGGAGAATACTTACTGGTTTTATATTTTTAATATGTAATTTTAATTAATCATTTGAACATTTTTATTTAATAGATTTTAATTAATTCTTTGATAATTTTTATTTCATAGATTTTAATTAAATATTTGATAATTTTTATTTAATAAATTTTATTTAATAAATTTTAATTAATTCTTTGATAATTTTTATTTTAAAGATTTTAATTTTTGGAAATTTAATAAATAGTTGAATATTAAAAATAGTTAATATTTAATTAATTAACAAATAATAATAATAAATTAATAAAATATGTATCTCAAAACTACGTAGCTCACTCCAGTAGAGATTATTAAAGCGAGCGCCTAAGGTGCGAGCTCTTGCGAGCGAAGCGAGCAAGACGGATATCCTTATAGTTAAGAAGAATACAAATTGTGTTTTATATTTTTAATGAGTAATTTTAATTAAGACTTTCTTAATTTTACATTTTTTATATGTGATCATAGTTAATTCTTTGATCATTTTTATTTAATAGATTTGATTTATTTGAATATTTAATAAACAGTT
This sequence comes from Quadriops clusia, assembly GCA_033557875.1. Taxonomy (NCBI): domain Eukaryota; kingdom Metazoa; phylum Arthropoda; class Insecta; order Coleoptera; family Hydrophilidae; genus Quadriops; species Quadriops clusia. The sequence continues at coordinate 8,238 of JAWQRP010004331.1, read as the reverse complement.
GCATATTAAAAATAATGAATATTTAATTTTATTTCTTTTTTTCTTTCTTTCTTAATTAAGAAATAGTTAATAAAATATATATCTTAACTACGTAACGTGCTCGAGTGTTTTGTTTATAATATTTTAGTATTTTTTTTTTATCTTAAAATGCCATAAAATAATTTTCTACATCATAAAATGTCATAAAAGATTTGTACAAAAAAGTAATGAATACTTTAAACAACTTTACTCACTCCAGTGGAGATTATTAAAGCGAGCGCCGAAGGCGCGAGCGCTTGCGAGCGCAGCGAGCAAATCGAACCTTTGCTTATGAAGAAATGAAGTTATTATTTAATAAAAAGTGTTATGTGTAAAAAATCATCATCAATAAGACAAAATTAACAAATTAAAAATTATTAATTTTAATAAAATATTTAAAATTGTCTTCGTTTTCTGTACTTCAGTATTTTTTTATGTTTCAAAGCGTAAAGTAAATAGCTGAAATATTAACCCTTCGGTACACGCGCTCCGAAATGTTACGCGAGCACACGCACTCTACGGTGGAATCGACTGCGGGCAATTTAAGAAGAATATTTTTAAAAATTAATGTATTAGATGCATTAAAAATACTAATATAGTGATACAACAGTTTATTAATCCGATGAACTTTCATTTGTAATAGAATTTGTGCACACTCTTCTTCTTCTTCTTCATCATCCACTTCATACAATTCGCTGACAACTTCCGCGTCCGTATCTGAATTTTCTTCTACTTCGGTATCTGATCCCGACATTATTTCACTTCGTGAAGCCATTTCACCGATAAACCATTTCTTGACAAAGTAAATACCGAAAAAACCACTGCACAAAAATTTAAATGATCGCACGCGCTATGGTGGAATCGACCGCACTAGACTAGAACACCCGACAAGTACCAAAGTACTACTACTATGTCAATGTAACAGCACTACATCCCCTATTTATAGCTTCCCTTGGCATACCTGTGAGCTAGAGTCCATTAAAAGATAAATAAACGTGTTGCAAATGAAAATAAAAAGTGCGGTCTTTTCCACCAATTGGCGTGTGCTGAAGGGTTAAACTGAATGTAAACTTGAATTATTATCTATTTAATAAAAAACATGATATTATTCAATAAAAAAAATGTTATTATTCAATTAAAAAACATGTTATTATTCAATAAAAAACATGTTATTATTCAATAAAAAAATATTATTAGTGATAAAAAATTGAAATTAAAAAAATCTTAATTTAACCTACTCCGGTAAAGTTTATAAATAAACACAGTAAATAGTTAGTAAAATATAGAAAGCTTGAAGTACACATTTGGAGGATATATTATTTTTTTAGAAATCATAAAGTACCTTACTTATATAAAGCATGAAGTAAATAAAACATATAAAGCATAAAGTAAACATTTTTCTTGCGCGACTCCGCGACCTTTGCGGCAGGATTTATCAAGCCGGTCTCGCAGGAATCATAATTGCCGCATTATAACAACTCGAGAATTACCACAGATAAGTAGGTACAATACTTTTACAACAATATGTTCAACAGGATAAGGCGCACCATTAACGGACCCGACATTCTGTTATCTCCTAAGAAATATCTCTTTTACTATATAAAATATGCAATACAATATAATAATAATACGAACGTCCCTGAGCCGCAGGATCACGTACCGCTGCGGTTTTCAGCTTTGTTACAATCACACCGAAGTTGTGGGCTATTTAAGTATTTAGACATACATTCTTAAGAACCTATTAGGTATGTTATTCGGGCTATTATCCTTCTACTGCCCGCAAATTTACAGTGCATTGTACCGAATATGTTTTATTTATGCGGATTAATGAAGTATTTAGCGCGACAAAAAATTTACACAACTTGTGGAGGTAGCCTTGGGTGCCGACAGGAATATTTTAATTGGCTTAGGTGTATAGGAGCGAATTAAAAGTAATTCGGTCTAGGCTTTAAATCAGAACTATTTTCAATCATTCGTTTAAATCATTCGTTAAAATCATTCGTTAAAATCATTCGTTTAAATCATTCGTTTAAATCATTCGGCAAAATCATTTGTTAAAATCAATCGTTTAAATCATTTAACGTTTAAATCAAGCGAGTAGTGACGCAACTCATTTAACAGGTGTCCTGCCCATGCTATTAAAATTATTCAAAATAATTCCGGGGATTCGTGATCTACTCAAGCGGTCGTTTTTTGAATAATTGCAGCCGCAGATCGATTTTAATAGGCTCCACGTTCAGAAAAACTGGTATCTCTATCATAAATTTTTTTTTTTTGGTAATTGCCCGAATCGAGACAAAGTGAGTTAAGTACTCTCGCGCGAGAGAACGAGGAACTGCTCTTAAACTATCGAGTCTAACAGTCAACAAGATTAAATTTATTGTTTCTGGAGTTATTAGGTGTATGTCAAAGTTGATATATTAAAGTTGCTATGTTAAAGTTGCTATGTTAATGTTTCTATGTTAAAGTTTCTATGTTAAAGTTTAACTAATTAGTGGTGTTAAACGTTGCTAAATTGCTCTGCAGATGTTTTGCTTTTTTGGCGGTCGAGTGCGTGGGTTCTCTTAATTTTCATTCCATTGTATTCAATGTTAATTGTTGGCCCAAAGCTGACATTTGATGGAGTTCAGAAAAAAAGGTGACACGGAATATAAATGTTAATGAGTCGGAACTTTATGGAACCGACTGGGAGATTTAGTTTGGTACAAGAATTAATTTTGTGCGGGAATTATTGATGTACTAGAACATATAGTTATAGATTGTGATTATTACATACAATGGACATGTACGTTTCAAAGTTTGATTTGAAGGAATGGGAATTACAATAGTAGCAGTAATAATAATAATAATGGTTAGCAAGCGGATTAGAATAATTGAATTTTAACTTCAAGGTGGCACAATGAACTTGCTGTTTATTTATGCGCTGCTTGTTTCTAGCCAACCCAACCGTCCAACAACGGAGGATGTATAATGGCTATGTAATGAACCTAGCCGTTTTGTTCGTGTACGTACACGCACACATACACTCAGACAGACGTACACCTAAACAGATTTGTAAATCTTCTGCTGGATAAGCCGCGCAAACAACACGCGAACGTATTGTACAGGTTGATTCGAATATGCGAACTATTCAGCGTGACGCACAAAGTCGCTACGTTTAGTGGTTTGAATATTGCATGGGGGTTTGTTTTGTGATGTAGGCATCGGCTAAAAATGATAATGTTTTTAGAAACTCCTTTATTAAAATGAAAAACGCTTCGTTACAAAAGAAGAGAATTAAATTCGATAACGTTTTCTTGCAGATCGAAATCGAGAAAAGGCGGAGGATGACCGGCAGTCCACAAGTTCTCCTCTGCAAGATCCGCAAAGCTCTTCGAAAGACGGCTCGACGGACCAAAGTAATGCACAGAAGCCTAAGGAAACCGTGCCCCCTCGTAGGTTCATCTCCTCGATCCTCGGAGGAGATGTCCCGTACGGAAGCCGGGGGCACGTCCTCACGAGAGCCGAGAGGAAAGAATACTCCCCCATAGTGCCCCCGGATAAGATAACACTTCCGATCGGCAAGAAACCTCCCGAAGATCTACCAAAGCCCCAGAACCTAGCGCCTGTGCGATGTTCGGTTATCCAGAGGACTCCGAAGGCCACGAAGAGGGAAGAGGACAAAGAGGTGAAGATCCCCACGCATATAGTCATTCAGGAGCCGGAACAAGACCAGCCGATTGACTACCACATACCGAAGAGACGGGGGGAGACGGAGGACGAAACCGAGGAGATGAGGAACCGCGAACAAAGAAGAAGTACCTGCTCTAAACTTAGTAAACCTTTGATTTCCGTGAGGGCTATCGTGGGGAAGCTGCCGGTGACCGTGTCGGCGGCCGCCGGGCACGGTAGGGGGGCCAATGGGGCCCAAAGTGGGGGCAACCAACCGACGGGGGGCTCGTCGGGGAGCGGCATGTCCATTAACTTCGGGGGAGGGGGCTCGGGAGGGGGCTCCGGGGGTGGTAGCTTAGGGAGCGGGACCGGGGGAGGGGGGATGAACCCGGGGAGGGACGGGAGGCAAAATTACGGTCCGTCCAGCCCCCCGACGGGGAGTCTCCCCCCTTTCTACGAGTCCCTAAAAGGGGGCAACAACGCGGCTAATAACTACAACGCAAGTGGTGGGTTCTCCACCGGGGGGTACAACTTGGGGCACCCTAACGTGGACGAGACGGGACAAGAGTTGACGAACATGACCTTGAGCGGGGGGACGAGCCCCCCGAGGCAGTACTCGACCTTGCAGAACGCCTCCTACGGGATCACGATGAAGGACGAGGTCGACTTGGATCTGTACGAGACCAAGATGGACTCGATGGGGAACCTGCTTCCAGGAGGGTACTCGGGGTACGACGAATCCATGATGGTGGACATGGTGACGGGGAACGTAGTCGACCCCCTCCAGTTCACGGCCACCTTGACCTTCTCCAGCTCGGCAGAGCACGCCCTCCTGGAGAGCCTAACCGACGCCTCGGACTTGTCGACGTTCCTCCAAAGGCTCCCGAACGACGACAACGAGACCGACGAGATCATCGGCGGGGACCTCTCTTCGCCCTCCATCAACTCGGAATCGTCCCAACTCAACTCCTCCGTCGACCAGAACATCGACAACTTCTCCGACCACCTCCTCAATCGCAACTACGAAAATCAAAGGTTCCCCCATCAGTTCTCCAAAATCTACTCGGACCCCCTGCCGTCGTACCCCTCCTCGGTTAACAATGAATCCCTGCAGGTCCAAATGCAACAACAGCAACAACAGCAGCAAATCTTATCTCCAAACCTTTCCTTCAACGGGAACGGATTAGACCTGGACTCACCGACGGCAATGTCCCTTCCTTCTCCTGGGGCAGCCAGCTGTTCCTTGGACAGCGGGAGCCACAACGACAACGGCTCATTGAGTCCACCATCAAATGTGAGTGGTCGAAGAGACTCCACGAGCAGTGACACGCCCTCTACCAAAGGGCAAGTCAATGTAGTGCAGCAGACGGTAAGCAAACACTTCTGATTTTGGTACCTCCACTCATCATCACTTTTTTTTTGTTTTAACAAACGTTACGCGGTGTTAACTCGACGTTTCATAAACGAACGTTTGTAACACGTTAATCAAACGTTTCTCAAACGTATCTCAACGTTAATCAAACGTTTCTCAAACGTATCTCAACGTTAATCAAAAGTTTCTTAACGTTAATCAAAAGTTTCTTAACGTTAATCAAAAGTTTCTTAACGTTAATCAAAAGTTTCTTAACGTTAGTCAAAAGTTTCTTAACGTTAATCAAAAGTTTCTTAACGTTAATCAAAAGTTTCTTAACATTAATCAAAAGTTTCTTAACGTTAATCAAAAGTTTCTTAACGTTAATCAAACGTTTGTAAAAGTTAATCAAACGTCTCTCAACGTAAATCAAACGTTTCTCAACGTTAATCAAAAATAATTCTATAAAACTTCAAGTTGAAAACATAAAACTGCAATGTGGATTAGGCCAATTAATCAAAATGTCTGCTTCCCTCTCGTCAACCCCAAGATCTTGATTCACTCATCGATCCTCTTCCTCTCTATCTCTTCCAGCTCGGTCTTCCTGCTGAAGTGCAGCTAGAGTTCGTGAATGGTGGTCACGGGATTAAGAATCCTCTGGCCAGCCAAGACACCTTGAGGCACACGAATAGGACGGAGGAGAAGACGAAGATCGCTTCTATCACGACAGAGGATGGGCAATCCCACTTCGTGTGCAGGGTGTGCAACAAAACCTTCGCCCTCCAGAGGCTTCTCAACAGGCACATGAAGTGCCACTCTGACGTGAAGAGGTATCTTTGCACCTTCTGCGGGAAGGGCTTCAACGACACCTTCGACTTGAAACGACACACGAGGACGCATACGGGTGAGTTCGTTGGCGGGGCAGTTTCAATTCAGAGGAGGTACATTCAATGCGATTCAATTCAATAATATTCAATTCAATAAGATTCAATTCAATAAGATTCAATTCAATGAGATTCAATTCAATGAGATTCAATTCAATGCAATTTATTTCAATGCGATGTAATTCCATAAGATTCAGTTCAATGGGATTTAATTCCATAAGATTCAGTTCAATGTAATTTAAATCCATACGATTCAGTTCAATGTAATACAATTCAATACAATACCATTCAATTCAGTCCAAAGCAATTGAACATAACTTACCTACTATACAATTGAACGTATCATTATAGAGAAAAAAAAATCTACACGGTTTTCTTACAGGAATTTAGAACATATCATGTGTAAATGGCAATATAATTTCACATACGTAAAATACTTTATTACATAAAATATTTACTTCAATGCGTAGAAAACTTCAATACGTAGAATACTTCAAAAATCTCCATTTGAAAACCTAGATTAGTTAACTTTCCTATACTACATCAAAATCGAGCTAGTAGGTACCTACTCGATGCTTTTAATCATTCATGAACCAGACAAGACATTCGGGTTGCGCGAAGCGTGACCCTCATGTCTTGCCAACACTATCGGCCTTCGCTTTCTCAAATTAACATCAAATAACGTACGTCAAATTAAGACACTTCACTTAAGTTTCTCGAATTCAACTTCGGACGCGCTCGCTCACTCGCTTCGCTCATTCGCGAGCCACACAAGACATGATGGTCGCGCTACGCGCGACCATCATGTCTTGCCAACACTATCGGCCTGCGGCCTTCGTATCTTTGGATTAATATCAAAGTCGTAGGCGCTCGCTCACTAGCTTCGCTCGTTCGCGAGCCACACAAGACATGATGGTCGCGCTTCGCGCAACCCTCATGTCTTGCCAACACGATCGGCGTGCGGCCTTCGCCTCCTCGGATTTATATTAAGGTAGTAGGCGCTCGTTAGCGAGCCACACAAGACATGATCGACCTTCGCATCCTCAGATTAACATCAAATTTTATATATACTGATGATGGTTATTTCTTGAGAATAAGTCCAAAAAAGAGTTTTATATTTCAATAGAAATCTTTATTAAAAAGGAGGGCGGACCTGTTTCGTGGTGACATGCCACTTTCTCAGAGCCTTAATTTATAACAATATCTTAAAACTAAACTAGGCTACATCTTTGAAATTTACTAATATATAATAATGAACGTTTGTTACCTTAATATCTCTCCTCACACAGTCCACCATTCAATTTCATCTTACAAGTAAAAATTTAAATCCATAATCATCCATAGTTTAATCACAGATATCTGTGGTTTCATTGTTAAAATGTAGTCAACCTAGTACATTTTAAAGATGTAGCTTACTTTAGTTTTAAGATGTTATTATAAATTAATGATTAAATATTTGTATTAATGGGTATAAGGTCTTAAAAAATTATATGTTTATATTTTTATCTCAACGTTTCGTTATAAATTATAATAGCTTCTTCAGGAGTAATAAATATAAAGATTATAAAATTTTAAATTTCCTAATTGACAAATTATTTTATAAAATTTCTTCTTATTTTAATTGACAAAGCAATAAAAAATAAATTTCACTTAAAAAAAATAATAATAATAAAAAATATTTTTTTAGATATTACTTTCATTTAAAAAAATACTAAAATTCAAACATCTTGACTTACAAAAAATATTTCTTCAGAAAGATATATTAATTTTTTATCAAATTGTGATTTCAATTATAAAAAAAGTATTATTTTATGTTTAGTTGATAGAGCATACAAATTAAGCAATATTGAATTTCAAAACATTGCAATTAAAAAAAGTTAAAAATAATTTAACAAAAAATGCTTTAACAAAAAATGATTACCCAGAAAATTTAATTCATAAAATTATAACTAATAGAATTAACAAAATTAAAAATAACCAAAATTCAAACATAAAAAACAATAACAATAACCAAAATGATATTACTTTACCATATATAAAAAATCTTACAGAAAATATTATAAATAAATTTAAAAAATTTAATATTAAAATTATTACTAAAAATCAAAACACAACAAAAAAATGTTTCTCTAGAATAAAGGATAAAGATGATAAATTTAAACAATCAAACCTTGTTTACAAAATTAACTGTTTAAATTGTAACGCACGTTATATTGGTGAAACAAAACAATATCTACATAATAGAATTTCTCAACATAAAAATTCTTGCAATAAAGAATTAACAGAAAATTGTACTGCTCTAACAAAATATTGTAAAGAAAATACACATACTTT